>JANQDE010000316.1:41571-64010 GCA_037157785.1 Cephalotes varians
GAAATGATGAAATTTTGATTCTTAACATTTTTTCATAGTGTGCTTATTTTTTGAGATATTTGAATGTCTCAAGTTAAAAGCATCACCCTGTATATATATATATATATAAAATAAAAGCAGGAAGAATGCCATAAGCAAAAAGAGTATGGGATGGTTCTTTTTGCGTGAAAAATCGAAACCTATGTGAAATAGTTGCACATAATCTAGATAGAGTGTCATAAAATTATAAATTATTCATTATATTTTTTTGTTAATAATTTTTTAATGAACAATGAGCGCCGAATAAAATTTGATGTTTTGAGACAGTGACCTCGACAACATATATTAAAATCAAGGTTGTCAGAGGGTGTTCCATTATTCTACATAATTATCTTATTTTCTTATTATAATCAATGCAAATCAATTTGTTTACCAAGAAAATCATTATATTCCAACGAGCAGTAGAGTTTTCGAATCTCTTAAGTGCGGAAAGCAGATCTTTGACCACGACGACTCGGCACGAGTGCAGGGGATCAAAAAAGCTCGCTTCCGAAATGATTACTTCGGTTGGCGCATTAAAGCTCTGGGGCGCTTTCAGGACGAAGGAGGAGCATCCCGGAATCCCATCAACGTCGTCGAAAGCAAATCCTTGTATAATGGAACGATCTAGCTGAGGCCATCGATCGTGCACGTGGGTGCGCTTCTCGCCTCTCTCCGGTATGTATGTAATACCGCACCCGCATCACCAACCGTGCGGTTTCAATTTTGCCGACGCTCTGACCATCCACGTATCTCCCGTCCCCTTCCTCTCTCATGTCGGACGCAGCGGATGTATCTTCTACTCGCTTACGAGGACGTCTCACGCACTTACGTCGCAGCCGCCGCCGCCGCGTTTGTAACTTTGATAGACGCGTACCAGAGCAGGCTGTAACGTGCTACGTTATTAATGGCCATGTATTATGTTCTCTTACATTCGAAATTTCGTGAGATTTATACAGAGAATATTTCGAGCAATGAGCGCGTATGCCTGAACAGATAAGTTTCGCTCGGTGGAGTGAACTTACAGTTTTCTCTCTCGCCGAAATTTAACGACAATGATTTTGATGGATGTGATCCGACGCGTGTTGTGTAAAGCTTGCGGTACACGATGCTTTTCATATTGGATTGCTTGTGTTTTAGTAAATAATTAAAATTACACCACACAGAACGCAGAATTTCTAGTAATTTACTAAAACGCAAGTAATCCAGCAAAAAAACAAGCATCGTGTGCCGCTGGCTTAACACAGCTTTATTAATGATTTTTTCTCTATCAAAATTTTATGATAATGATTTTAATAAATGTGATCCGACATGTTATAATGTTATTAATAGCTCGTTTTTCAACATTCAAAATATAATTTCATATTTATGTGAAAGCTATCTGATGACGAGTGCATTTGATAAACAGATAATTCTTGTATAAAAAACGAAAATGATCATCTCTTTCCATCAAAATGTAATTAGATTTTTGTTCTTACAAAATAATAAAATTTAAGTTGGAATAAGTTAACTCTATAACCCAACCTTTTTGCTTATAAAAAAATTACTCAAGTGGAATGAAAAATTGATTAAATCATTAAAATTTAAAGAGTATAAATATTATATAAGTATATAATTTCTAAGTCATGTAGCGTTATAGAAGATTAAATATTAATCTTTTATAATAATTAAAAAATTTCATAATAATTAAAATTTAATATTATTTACTCTTTTTAAACACAAAGTTTCTTTACAAGATTTTGTGCGATTATATCTATGTACGCGCATCTTGTGTCTTTAATCAGAATCTAAATCTAAATCTAAGAAATGATTATAATAATTATGAATCTGATTATGAAGTTTGTAATGTCTGGACATTAAAGATGAAGAGATTTTCATCAATATTGTTTTAAAGTTTACCCTATCGATCCTACTTTACCCTATCGATCTCTTCCCTTTTAGACTGCATCATGCACACGATCGAAGGGATTTCAATTTTGTCGGTAGCAAGAAAATTCTCCCACCCTATCCTGAATTCCATCGCATCCAACCCTTTCGATTATGAGAACGTATCGCTCGATTACGCAGGAACGTATCACCGCACGATAGCGAATTTACATCGCGATCACACAATCCTGTGGAAGGGTGACGGAAATCACCCAATATTGCAAGCCACATCTGAATGACGAAGGATCAGCTTGATCCTTGATAGCTGTTCGCGATCACATTAAATCCTAGGATTTAAGTATCGATAAAAAATTTGGATGTATTAATAATTACGGAGACGTTAAAAAATTCTACATATTAGTGCAAATAAGATGTCTGTAAAAGTTGGAGCCAAATTTATACAGTGTTTTAGTAACAAAATAATTAAAATGACACCACATAGAACGCAGAATTTCTAGCAATTCACTAAAACGCAATCCAGTAAGAAAACAAGAATCGTGTGCCGCTGGTTTAGCACAGTTTTATTAATGATTTTTTTCTCTCTATCAAAATTTTATGATAATGGCTTTAATAAATGTGATCACATTTATAATGTTACGTATTATAATGTTAATCGGGATCGAGTAAGTAAAAAAAGTTCATATAAATTTATGTAGTAAAATGCTTGATTAAAGAGTTATAATTGTGCAAAAATTTATGAGCAAAATTGTTTTTATAAGAATTGGTTTATGAAAAATTAATAGAAATAGAGGATCAAGTTTGGGAGTATATTTAAAATGCATTACTTTTTAACACAGTAGAAATATTCAAAAGAATTTTATGAATGAAACCCTGCATTCTTATAAAAGAAAGAAATTTCTAATAACTGTTGTAACTATTTATAAAATCCATATATAGTGAAGACACAAGTTGCCACAAAAGATAAGTTGACATTGCGTTTCATTTATGTGTTTATTGCGAAAGAAACAATGGAAAAATTAACGCTAAATATGTCTTTTAAAACATAAGTATTTTTTCCTGAATTTTATTTGAATCAAACAAGTTAAAACAAAAAAAAAAATCTGATTCAAGAGGCAAATAAATTTTCTAGCGTTTTAAAATTTCATTTTCATTCAAAAATTTATTAACGTTCTTCAGCTTGAGAGAATAAATCTAAGTAATATTATTAGTTAAAAAGAAAGTTTCTATTGATACATGATACGCGTTATTTTGAACACTAATATTAATTTGTTATAATAAAATGATTGAAATCAAGCATGAGATGAAGTATGTTGACTCGACGAGTTTAGTTTGACTGCGCGCGTGAGAGGTGTGAACCTTGAATAACAGCTTAGCTTTGATAAAAGACTTTATATTTAACATTTATATATTAAAGCAAGCTACATTTGAAATGGTTTACATTTTTCTGTAACAGCACATTTTGCTATTCCATCATTACAAAATAACATTAAAAGATACCATCTTTACCAAGATGTACATATCTGTGTTTTTATTTTATTTGTATTATGTTTTTATTAATTTAATATAATATTTGTCATATAGGTAACTTACATCATGATATGTATTAATTTATCCTACTACCAGAGAAAGTAATATATTCATATTTCACTTACTACAAAGGAACTATACGATATTCAGAATAATTCCTAGTATGAAAATATAAAGAAAGGTTTTCTCTATCATATTAAAATATAGTTTAATCACAATAATTAATTGTTTAAAAAGATAAATTCCGTTTAATAAGGTATAGAACAATTCTGCTCATGAATCTTTACCTTACAATTTTTGAATATTCATAACTCTTCAATAAAACTTTCTCAGACATAAGTTCATATAAACTTTCTCAGACATAAGTTCATATAAACTTTTTTTCTACTTACTATTCGATCCTATTAATTCTGTATAAATAAAATCCAAATCTTTACGGACATATATATTTTGATCAAAGTATGCATCTGTATTATATAACTATATAAGAAAGGCTATATATGCGCGCGCGCGCGTGTGTGTGTGTGTGTGTGTGTGTGTGTGTGTGTGTGTGTGTAAAAGATATATATATTGGCTACAAATGCTGAAAAATTTAATTTAAAAATTTGTTGATATTTTACTGTTCAAATCGACTTTTTTTTATAAAGAAACTTCTTTGTGTTTTAAATGTATGCGTTTTAAATTTAAGACCGATAATCGTACTCTCTTGATGAAAACTCGATGATGATGGTCGACTCGGGAGCTTTCTTCGAGGTACACGTTACAACGTTATATCAACAGTGGCGCGTTGGACGGTTTCTCTGCATAGAAGCGAGTTCAAGGGCGTCCTTGAAAGTTCCCGCAGAGATACGCGTTCTCTTTCTTTTCGAGTATCTATCCTTAGGCTCCAGCTTTGTTCCATCGTATTTCAAAGCAAGGTCTTATCTTATACGCGCCTATGCAAATTTCGATGGCGCCCGATCGGATCGTTCTGGAGTATGGAGGAACAGAAAAAGCACTTATGTCAGAAGTATCGTCTCATAGTCGCAAAAAAACAAAAAAGGGTAAAAAAACGTAACCACGATTTATCGGGATGTATATGTACAGCCGAATTTGCAATTAAAGTTTTTTTATAATCTACAATGACAAAAAATGTTTTGGTTAAATCAACAAGAAGTTAAATCAACAAATGTATTTTGATATCAATCAAATTTCTGATTATTGTGGTTTTTTGATTACCTCAGCTAAAATGTTTGATAAATTTTTATTATAAGTACTTGATTAAAGATCTTTCCGGTTGAATCCATTACATTTCCAATTAATGTAATCAAATCTTTTTCAGTATATAATTGTTTTAATTTAACAATAAATAAAAGTAGAAATATGCAAACTATTTCGAAGACGAATCGAATCGAATCAAATAAGATTTGTATTTAAATAATTCAAGTTCAAACTATTCAAAAATTTTGAATTTAAATATATATTTTATATAATGTGACATATGTGTATAAATTTATTTATGTATAATAATACAACTTAGACAATTTTATTTGTTAACATGTTACAAAGTATCAGAGCCTGGTGCGTTGTGTATGCAATTAATCAAATTTTAAAGTATATAATTAACGCTAATAATTACGCTTATGATTAGTGTAAATTTCTAAACCAGTGTTAATCTCTACGTCTTCTTTAATCAATACGTCTTTTTTGATATTCATCAATTTGATAGTCGCATTACAACTGCGCACTAGATTCGTACTTACCATCGGTTTGTAACTGTAATGTTATTTACAATTTTTGTACTGGTCCTATTGTCAAATTGTAAATAAAATATTTTATCAGTTTTATATAAATACTTAAATACATGTATATTTAAAACGACTTTATATTATATAATCAATATTATATAATATTATAATTTTCCCCATAGAAATTCTTTCTTATTATCATCGGGTAACTATTCTCGAATTAAAATAGTAGAAAATTATTAAAAAGAAAAACAAAGACATTGCAGAAATATAAAGAGGCTCTCTGATTTATATAATTTCTTTATTGTTAGATTATAATTAAATTAGTTCTGGATAGTATCGTAGATAATTATTTTCGACATAATATTAGATTGGAGAAAAAGTTTCTTCTCCCTATTCTCCCGGTAAATGTAGTGTTTAAGATCGCATAATTCAAACTCATAATATTAATCAGATCTGGCAATATTTGCGTACGTTTTAAAAGTGATATGTCATAGAGTAATTTAAAAAAAAGTTGTAATACTTATTTATTCAGTCAAAAGTTATTGTGTCTTGAAAATAAAAAGAAATTCAATACATTTAAAATTTTATTACAAAAAAAGAAAGAATGCGACTCAGGCTGCTAAAAGAATTTATGATGTTTATGGACGTGATGCAGTACGTGTAGCACAAAGCTGGTTCAAGTTTTCAATCTGAAAATTTTGATGTCAAAGATACGTCTCGCTCTGATCGACTAATCATTGAAAAAGTTAATAAAATCATGAAAAAAGTTGAGTAAAACCGGCACAGCAGTTATGATATCGATAAGAAACTAAACCGACTACAAAACAATTTTAAAGCATTTGGAGAAGGCTGGATAAAAAAAAACTCGATGTTGGGTGCTACATGATTTAACAGTGAAAAATTTAATGGATCTAATTTCTATCTACGATATTGATAAAATGAAAATCGAACAATTTTTGAAACGGCTCATTATGGGCGATGAAAAATGGATCACGTACGACAATAATATACGAAAAAAATCGTAGTCAAAGCAAGATAAAATTCTGCAATCAGATGGCAAAGCCAGGATTGACCAAGGAAAGTAATGCTGTGTGTGGGGTGAGACTGGAAAAGAATCGTTCACTACGAGTTGCTGCCGCCCGGTCAAATGATTGATTCTAATCTCTACTGTCAACAACTGGAAAGATTACGCCAAACAATCGAAAGAAAGCGACCAGAATTGATCAATACGAAAGGCGTCGTCTTTCGTCACGACAACGCCAGACCCCACACATCTTTGGCAACACGTCAAAAATTGAAAGAACTTGGTTGGAAACTTGATTTTGATACATCTTATAGTTCTGACCTTGCATCATTAGACTACCATTTGTTTCGATCTCTATAGAACTCTCTTAATGGTATAAAGTTGACTTCAAAAGATACCTGTGAAAATTAGTCGTAATTTTTTGCCAAGAAATCACAGAAGTTCTACAGTGACGGAATTACGGTTTTATCTCAAAATGGCAGAAGGTAGTCGAATAAAACGGTATATATTTGGTTTAATAAACTTTATGTAAAATATGAAAAAAACTTGTTCCACTTTTGCATTAAAATACGAAGAATCTTTTTCTCTAACCCAATATTACAAATAAATAATATAAATATTATAAATAAATATAATATGTAATATATAATAAATATTAATATTATAAGTAAATAGTGACATGTAACATGTAATATCTAATAGTGCTTCACAATTTTTTAAATCCCATAGAAAGTATCAACAAGTTACAAATGAACGTTCAATTGACGACGTCAATTAATTAAACGATCCTCAGCAGAAACGATGCAAAACTCGACATCGGTGGACATATGTGGACAAGATTATTCGTGTCCCCCATACGCGACGATCAAACACGACCACCAGAAAGCATTGATTCGACAAAAAAGGCATTACGCCTGGGGTCCCGAGAAGCAGTCTCGTGTCTCGAGACGTGTCTCGAATTCACAATAAACCGACGAACGTGCAGTCGAATAGCATCCTGCGGCAGATCAAAACCACCTGGCAGACAGATCTCATTTAACTGGCTCCTCATCGCCCTTTAACTCCGGTGATCGCTCATTTTGATTTTGCTGTATCTGCCCACGTATGTTTCCTGATCTCGGAAATTTCATCATGTGACAGGGCATATTCAACGCATCCCTTCCATATATCACGCCGGATTTTTTAGATTATCATAAGATTTTTATTTTTGGTACTTGGAAGCAGATAAATATATCTGCAGGTATATCTACTATTTCATCGCGCATTGTATTTGAAAATTCTAATACAATCTCGTATGGCAAATAATTCCAATAATGATTATACACATTGAAACAACATGATCTTTTGCAAATAGAGAAAATTATAAAAATTTGTTATTTAAATATAATACATCAAAAATTTGTGTGCTAAATTTGAGTAATTATAAAAACATAATTTATCAAAATTATAAAAATATGATCATATATATATATATAAAATATAATATTATTATATAAATATAATTTCTTTTCTCCCTGAAGTGTATTACTTGATAATTTGATTTTGCGATAATTTAATAAACATACAGATATAGACAAAAATTCAAATTATGACCTATACTGTCTCGGGCTCTCGATAAATTAACAAACGAGTTTCAAAGGGTTAATGGGCTAATGAGAGCTCAACTCAACGCTGTTCTTGGTGCGTAAAGCAATATCAATATATTTGGAAAGATTACAATATTACTCCCTTAATATCGAACGTTTCAGTTTATTTTTAACCATCCTCAGCGATTTTCCAGTCGAAATTACATCTCTTAATGTCAAAAAGCGGATATACGTATCTGGTACATCAACAGCGAATCCACAATGTCGGTTGTGTTCTTCCTCATATCAATTGATAATTTGATATTAACCTAATATGTAACGGTAATGGTCAATTAACAATGTCATGAAGAGTATCTACTATGAATTGTGGAATACCTGATGCAACAGAAACGTTCTTGTAATCAATTAATTGAATTAGCAGCGCAAAAGTCAGTGATGGAAGCTTATAATGTGTTATCTCGTCTATGACTAACTAATAAATAATGTCATATTGTGTAATGTCAACTCGCTCTGTAGGGGACACGAACAATAAGTCCCGTCATAATATGAAAATAAACTTTAACTTTTTTATATCTACATAACATTGTCATTATCATTTAAAATTTAGTATATGATTGGTTATTTTATTTTTTAATTCTGTTTAAAATTTCGACGTATACGTGTTGAAAGACCTCTGTGTCAGATTGTAAATTAATCGCATTGTTATGTGATTTTATATAGATCATCTCTGAGATTAATCTTCTATAATATAGTTTATCTTTATCTAAAATTTTCGGACTATCCCAGTCAAATTCGTGATTCATTTCGAGTCTATGTTCAGTAACAACGGAGTGATTAGAAGTTTTTTTATTGATGTCGTTTCTATGCTCATTTACCCTAGTATGTAATTTTCTTTCTGTCCTATATATGCAACGTCGCAATTTTTACAATCTAGTTTATATACTACATTCTTATTATACACATATAGATATTGCTTGAAGTATTTACAGACGAAGAAGTAGTTATTTTAAAATGATCGGAATAAAAAAGGAAGCGTAGATATTATATATTGCTTCTAAATGTGTTCCTTTATTTTGTTTTTACTTCGACATCAAAGATCCACTTCGTTGATTTTCACAAAGTTAAAACACTTCTTCCGTTATCTCGTTCTCAAAACTTTTTCCCCGAAGAAACACCGCAAGAGAAACATCAATTCACCACGAACCGCCGAGTTTACCGAGTTACAGATCGCGAAATTCGATCTACGGTAATCCATAATCGATAAATGAGCCCTTGTGCGTGATAAGAGCGAGTTTGTTCTCGAATATCTCGCGAAATCATTCTATCGCGATCTATCTATCTACGTCAGTTTCTTCAATACGTCCTTTCATACGCGATACTTTCATGTTTCTTTAATATCCTTTTTTCACCGCTTAATTCCACGCCAGTGTTTTCAAGTATTTTCGTCTAGCTGGAAATCCAGTTCAATAACGCGATCTTTAGCGACAGAAAGAATAATCTTTCTAACATTAAATATTCTCCAACATCTTTCTAATATTAGATATTCTCAACCGATCAAAATACAATTAATGTTTTACGGCAATGATACGAACACGATTTAAATGTAAAATTTACTTCATTTCTATTACAACAAAGGAAAAATAACAAAAATGAAAATTGGTCAACTTTTAAAAAGTTGAGTTCTCTTTCAGAATGAATTTTGATAGCAAAAAAATAGTTTATTATATATCAGAATATTTTCTATTATCAAAGTTTTATAATTTTTTCAATTTCCGAATTGAGGAAAAAAAATAGTTTGTTATATATCAAGATATCTTTTATGTATTGCCAAAATTTCGTAACTTTTGAAATTTCTGGATCGTGGATCTTCCATTGTAAATTCGGTAGTCTTCTAGACGGCAGTTAATCTCGTCAGAATTCATCTTTGAATTCCAGCTGTGCAGATGGTTTCACTCTCACGTCCGTGAAGATGTTGTATATCTTTGTTCAATTGCAGAGGCAGTATAGACTCACCGAGAAGCACCTAGTAAAACACTCATCTCTCAGTAGTCATGTAGATTTTCGATCTACGATGAATCCTATCGCTGGCAGAGACAAGCGGCCTGTCTTTTCCCGTCCTCCCTCGTCAAATTCGGATCTCCTTCCCGATGTTCACCCGATTCTCATTTCTTACACGGATTCTCTCAAATTCTGTCCTCCGCTTTCCCTTCTCTCTCTCTTTCTCTCTCTCTCTCTCTCTCTCTCTCTCTCTCTCTCTCTCTCTCTCTCTCTCTCTCTCTCTCTCTCTCTCTCTCTCTCTCTCTCTCTCTCTCGTTCTTTGCCTGGCAAAGCTCGCAAAATCCAGCGTCCAAATCCCCGAGTACGCGACCCGGCATCTCGAATGCCTCTTGGCGCACATTTATGCAAATCTAGATGACATCGATCAAGCGTACCAGTAGCAGCAGAGGCAGTTCTGAAGAGTCTTATTAAGTGATGTCACAATGAGGAAGAGAGAAGGAATGTTATCCGATCTTAGTCATAATGTGTCTACAATAAATGTAGTAAGTCATAAGCTGTAAGAAATTGACTAATCATAGATAAATGTGACGAGAATAATCGACTATGATTAGTTAATTCTTACAACTTACTACACTTATTGTAAGCGAAACATAATATCACTATCGTCGTCGTCCGTCTGTGTCTTACGCGATATTTACGAACTTATGTTCCGTTCGAGCGAAGAACTTATACTGGAAATTTGTGAAAAAAATATCTCGAGTCATAATTGATAGGAAATTTCTTGTATGTACAAAAACTAAGAGCGAGGCTAAAACGCTCTTTGTGACCTACGCAAGTGAGTTTGCTCGTTTTCAATTAAAGCAACTAAATATTTTACGAATATTAAAGAGCTTTATTTACAAACGAAATAAATTATGGCACAATATATATTTGCTCAGAAAACTATTATATTTAATACATTGATACATTGACGATTTCAATTACCTACGATAATTAAATTCACGAATTCTAATAGTTTTATAATTAAAGAGATGCAGAGATTATATTCTAACCGATATAAAAATACGGGGTAAAACTTCCTTTACACAGTCAACCCAAATAAAATCGGACTAACTTTGACTTTGACTCTTCAAGAAGGTCAAAATCATTGATCTTTCTCGTTGTTCATTAAAGAGTTATTAACAAAACAATTTTACAATTCACGGAGTGAAACGAGATTTGTAATTGTATAGTTTCAAATAGTTTTTTCGACTTTCCACGCGAAGTGAAATCCACCTCACACCAATCCCTGCTTACGGGATGAAACGAGATCTGTAATTGTACTGTTTCACATGGGTTTTCGACTTTTCACGCGAAGTGAAATCCATCCTACATTACCCCTTGCTTACGAGGCGAAACGAAATCTGTAATTGTATTATTCCATATGGGATTTCGGCAGTATAATTATAGACCTTATTTCATCCCAAGAGAGGTGTGGAGTGACCTTGCTTCGTGTGGAAATTCGAAAACTGAATATAGAATAATTATAGATTTTGTATTGACTCGAAAATTACATTCCATTTAAAATTGTTTTGTTAACAACTTTTTAATAAATAACAAGCGACGAGCAAGGTCAGTGACCTCATCCTTCTTAAGAGTCAAGATCAACATCGAGGTCAATCGGATTTCATTTGAGGTTGATTGTGTAAAGATAAAGTTTTAAATATGGGATTACCAATTGCCCATTTTAAATAATTTAAGGTATAATCCTATTTAATTTTATGTAACATGAAAAATGTTTAAACAAATCAAAATACATGTATCAGATACATAATCTGAAAACTTTTCTTTAAAATTAGATAAAAATGCATTGCAAATATTATTGCTCATTTAATTTCAAATTTAATATTAACTTTAAAATCGATAAAATTTTTGTGTAAGTATAATATGATTAGACTTTTGTTAAGAAGCTATGAGAAACGCGGACTTTCAATTAAATCTTTTTAAAGAAAAAAAAATCGAATGCAAATTAAGCAAAAATCCGTAAACAAAATTTTCAGATTTCATTTATAAAACATTTTGTTACAGCGCACTTTATTCTGAGCGCCAAATGATGATTAAAGTGCAGTTTTTTTACGCGATTCAATTTTTAAGGACAAGGGCGAGGGCCGTTGGCGTTTCCCTTGCATTTGCCTCCTTATTATAATCTGTTGCCTCATTTGAAGACCTCGTAAACCGAAATGAATCCATATGATGCACAGGGAAGACTCGTAAAGTCCTGAAGCCACAATGGCCTGCGAAAGATCAAATGTTGCGCCCGAGAGCGACAGAATGTCCTCGAGGTGCCGAAGTAGAGAACATGGCAAGATTAACGTGGATTCTCAAAAATGAAATTTTATCGCTTGGAAAAACATCGAAAGCGAAAATATTGTGCGCTCGAAATAATGAGACATCGCAAATTGCGCGAAATCATTTTGGGTAAATTAAAGTCATTCTTTTTTCTCCATTCCTTCCAAAGCAAAGGTTGTGCTTTTTTATCAGTAAATACGCGTGTGTAGTATAATAGTATACACAAGAGCTTCAAATTCCAATAAGAATTAATAAAAAAAAAATAATTTATCAGAATATGATAAATTTCAATACATGTCTTTGTTATCTAAAATTTTGATGTTTAATTTATTTAGAAATGTTTAAAATCAATAAAAGAGAGAAACAAGAAAAATTGTAAAATTATTATTAAAATTATTATTAAATTATATTGGCTGTATGTTAATAAATAAAACATTAATTAATAATTATGTCACAGATATAATACTATTCTCTTAGCCACTATAAGCAAAAATATTAATTATGTCATTTTATAGTTATTATAAACTACAGAGATAAAAGAGTGATCGTTTAATGCATCCGCAACTTAAACGAAGAGCGATAACGTTTAAACGCTATCGATCGAATTTCGTGAGAGAAAAGCGAGCATTAATCAGCAGTCTCGGAACGTTTTCGCCAAAAAAAAAGAGATTCTTGAATCAGCGAAGAAATGGGGCACCTCAGTAACTCGTCGTTGTTACCGACAAGAACCGATAAGTGCGGCACTAACGGCCGGCAAGAAGAAGAATCACTTGGACGTGTTTGCACATCGATCATCTGTTTTGTCGGGACAGCCAAAAAACGAGCTTATCGAAAACCTTGGTATACCTTGAGGGTTCTCGTGCGCACGCTCCTTTCTTTTAATTTAGTTTTCAGCCGATGATGTATCTCGCCCGGAATCTTTTCTCCCTCTGTGCTTCTCAGAGAGAAATTTCAACAAAAAATGAATCGGACAAAAATGAGATACTTCTCACGTTTTATATATCAGATCTCCTAATCATTTTTATAAATACTGGCTTAAATTTTGATAATGCAACTGCATCAGCTGATTCTGGACGTGTGCATGGCATTGTTATTGTTATAATTCCATTTAATGAGCAGTATTTAATTGCTTATAATGTCAATCAATCAGTAATCAGTTTAAGTTGTAATTTTTAATACTCAAAGCTATGACATCGATCGAAATTGATGACTAATTAAATGATTTTCACATCGTTCATTTTCAATCTTCACGACGATCATCGTAGTGTAGAATTTTATATCTTCGTCATTGCGGACCTCCCGCAAAAATAATCGAATTTCTAATTAACAACGATTTCAGCGACAACTTATAATTAATCAGATATAGCTTCGTGATTGTGTTTTATCCGCAACGCGTATCAGCGAAACGCCGGATAAGGCGCAACGTTCGCGGAGTGATAAAGGGGGACGCAGAATCTGCGCTGATCTGCGCTCTATTTGATTACGGATAATCTGACGTGAGTCGGCAATCCGTGCGCGCGTATTCAGACTATCCGAGTGGATTAGAGAGAAAAAAATCCATGAACTCGTGCTTTCAGCAATGTGGATCATTCCGGGAGATTAATATGGTAACGGGCAGCAATCTTATAAAAAAAAAAACGGGTTTGAACTTCTTCTTGCTTCTCTTCTCAAATAGAACGTGCTATAAACGCGGAGATAATTTATCTCGTATAAATTAATCTCTGTCCCTTGTAGAGAGTCGATCGCGATTCGTAATGTAATCGACTTTGAACTGAAAAGCATGATTAATACCTTATTTTCCTATAATCAAATTCTCGATCGTGCCGAGAATTCAAAGTAAATTTAATTCAGCGAATTAATGGATTCCGTTAAATTAAATTTCGTAATTTCGGATAAATCTATGGTCTTTAATTAAAATTAATATTAAAAAATAATTAACAGATAAATTAAAAAGCTGCTATGAATGATAACTTGTCATCGAATTCTCATTAACGGGAAATCGATTTGAAATTTATGAAACAATCTTTCATTAATAAGACGGATGATAGTGAGGTACCTCTTGCATAAATAATTAACGAATTGTTTCAGAAATTTCTGCGCGTCGACGCGTGTTAAACATCGGATAATAATAAATTACGAAATCTAATAAAAAGGATGAATACAGAATAAATATTTGTGAACGCAATGATAGTTCGTGAATTATACAGTATTTTGCAAATATGCGCGTGCACACGAATACATGTCTAAATACGGACATTACGAAGTCGCAATCTAATAATTGTTAAAGCTGTTTGTACAATTGCAATGTTTGATGGCTCATTCACCCGCGGTCATCAGTGACCATTCGGATTAGTTGATCTTTACACGTCGTAAACTACATCAGAATCGATCAACCGAAGTAACTTCGCTATCAGTTTCTAGTTGTGAAGCAAACATTCTCGCATCGAATAGTTTGGGGATTGCTTGTTGTCGCTCGCGCGAATGGACGATTAATTAATCTTGCGACAGAATAGATAACTAGAAAGAAATGAGACAAGTATCGTAAATATAAATCTAAGAAAAAATATATAAAAATTTTCTGAAATTCTTTAAAAAAAGAATCCTAAATATGCATTTGTTTATCTCACAAGAAAAGACTCCAATTTGGAGGATTCAAAAAATTACTTTGACAATACATAGAGATTCTAATGTAATAAGCTATTTTTTTGTTGCCTAAATTTGAAGGGGAAATGTTAGTCCATTTGGAAGTTAGTCCATTTTTTGTTCTTGTATTATTCATTAAAAGAAAACATAATAGGACAAAAACAAACGTCTTTAAACTTATATTTCTTTTAATGAAATTGATTAAAAAACTTATCAATTGTTTAAAGAATTATAAAAATATATATATATAATATATATATATATATATATATATATATAAACAAAAAGCAGAAAGATTTTTGAGAGGATGCTGGTGTCGCCTGTATTATCGACTAAATACACATTTATTTTTCTATTTTTTTGCTTTTCTTATACAGAATAAAAAAATCCTTTTCCAAAATAAAAGAAAATATCTAAATGAGTGTGAGAAAAATCCCATATATCGCATAAATGATAGCGTAGTCAGATAATACTGTTAGACCGTACTTCTCTGTTTATTTTTCTTGTAAGCTTCAAAATCATGAATTCAAGGTCTCATAATGTTCTTCTGCAATATCTGCAAAATATGGGAAAATGCTCTTATTTTGGTTATATACTTGGAAACATTTATATCATGCAATAAATTAACCTAAGTGATAACAGGAAACTAATTCAAAAATTTTTTTTATTTTTCCTATTGTTTTTTATTTACCCATATCTGTTTGCATTTTTTTTTTGTTATTCTGGAGGAGAATTTTTTATTCTGTATAAAGAAAGCGAAGATAATAGAGAAATACGAAATGTGCGTTTGGTCAGTAATACAAACGACTCCAGCATCCTTTTAAAGGGAGTCGTCTGTTTTACCGATCAAACGCGATTATTTTTTGCACTAATCTTTTGATTGCATAAAATTATAAATCTTTTGATTGCATAGAATTATAAATCCTTTTTCACAATTATAGTATAGACAATAACGTAGTGCGGAGTATGCATCTTTATACGGAAAACGGAAAAAAATAAAAAATTCCAGTTTTATTATCGACTTTTGGCGTCGACTCGTAACAATAATTGCTTTATATAAAAGTTGTGTGTATTGTGAGCAAAAAACAAGCTTGGTGCGCAGCAGTGATTACTTCATGGAACAATACTATGCTTTTAGAAATCAACTAGGAGCTTTAGTATAAAAGATTAGTGCATTGGAAAAATTTGTGCGAATGTGTGTGTGATATCGGTATAGTAGAGCAATACAAAGCGTGTTGTCCTTGTCACTTTCATTATCGACAATCGTGTTATCCTTGTCATTTCATTTTTAGAATTAGATATGTCATTTCATTTTCTGAATTAGATATGTCTGTATTATCGACATCGTTCAAATTCGGCCGTCTGTCCAGCATCCCCTTAAGGGAATCCTAAAGACGTTTGTTTTATCGACATTCTTTTTAATCTCTTTTCTTCTGTTTGCCTCTATAGATTTAAAAATCCTTTTCCACAATGAAAGTATAGTGCAATAATGCAGCCGCAAAGCTACATTTGAATATGAAAAACCAAAAAAAATTATAAAATTACAGTTTTGTTATCGGCTTCTGGCGTCGACTCGTAATTACATTTGCTTTATATAAAAGGTTTATATTTTGTGCGTGTACAAAAAGTAGCTAGGCGGTTACTGTTCATAATAGGCCGGTATTCATAGTCGGATCTTATATTTAAGACCATCTTAAGTACAGTCTTAAGATGTCATAAGCCAATCACAGAGCCGTATTAGCGTCTTAAGACGTTACTTAAGACAATCTTAAAATAAGAATCGACTATGAATACCGGCCATAGTGTAAGATATTTCTTTGTCTCAAATAATTTTAAGAGTTTCATAATCTTCAGGAACAATTTCAGACAAATTAACCTTAAGACTGCCGGAAAATCGATATATCGGCTCTGGAGGAAAATCAGTTTTTTTTCTGTAAGAAACATATGTGTATGTTTCTAAATATACTAAAGTTTAGATTCATACATCCAGACAACCACATATGTACAAATAGAGGTTATTTAGAGATGAATCATACACTTCTTGTAAATGAGATAAGGACCGATCATAAGTTTAAAATTAAAAAGGAAGGTACTCGATTAGTTTCTTATCCCAATCTATCTAAGTCAACCTCTTATTATCTGATATAAGTGTGTTACTTTACTTCGTTCAAAAAAGAATTTACTCATACCTATCTGAAGCTTCTGCATTTCGCTGCTAACAAGACGACACAGACTTTTTTTATACTTTACAAAATTTGGTCTCTGAGCTGTATGATAGAAAATTATGGATTGAAGTAGTGGTGAATCAGAACCAGAATTACTAGTCGAAGATGGTATTGGTGCTTCTGCTGATCCGTTAGAATCAATAAATTATAAGGATGAAGACATTCCCGGCCTGTCATTTGATTCAATATACCATCCATCTATAAAAAATTTTATTGGTCGATTTTTACAATTTGATCAAATTTAGCGCCCCTAAAAACCCTTATTAATACTTATTCAAAAATTTTATGATCCAAAATTTTTTCTTTACCTTATCCTGCCGGGAAACCGATATATCGGCTCGGCCTATGATATAAACTTTGCACGGAAAAAATAGATTGGGTAATTCAGCAAAGTCATAACTTGTTGCGTTAGTTTAATATTTGTAACTAATAAGATTTGGTAATTCAACAAAGAAATTATGTCTAAAAGCAATTATTAGTATGCTCATAGAACAAACTCATCTTTGTAAATATTATCATTGTTATTGCAACAAATTAAATTCGTGTAAAATAGCTAATTAATAACAAATATTACGTTTGTAATACATATTTTAATAAAACTTTAGTAAAAGAATTATGTTATTATTATCAAAGAAAAGAGAAATATCTATTTGTTTAATATAGATACAATTTTTTTTTTAATAAGTCTGCACACACATACTAATCAAAGATTTTAACTTTAGTTATTACTTTAAGTATTTGCATTCACAACATCTATTTCATTATTTTTCTAATTCAAATTATTATAAATAGGTTTTATTGCTACTAATATATTATACTTCGTAAAAAAGTAAAGATTCTATTGATATGCTGCGACATCAGGTTATTCTTCTGATATAAAAAACGGCCCGCGGCTCACTATACGCTGGTTTATTCGCGATGGTGTTTGTCCTCTTTTGCTCTTCGAAGGTAACCGAAGACGCTGAAGCGCATATGTACTCTTCTTAAGCTCATGGCACAAAAAGGTAGTAAGACGTAAACAGTAAGTGAATTGACCAATCACAGTAATGCAATTCTTAATTGTTTACGTTTTTGTATGCGCCATGGGCTTTAGCATTATTGCTTTAAGTTTTTCGTTACGATAGGACATTGTTTTATGTGCCATCTTGGATCAGTGATACGCTGTGATACGCATTTGCGTTCGTTTTTACACAGTTTCTTTTTGGCTATTATTCAACTGTTTTGCCACAATTGTAGATTTTGTTTGAAAAGAATGTGTGAAACAATAAGAGAGTTACTCTCTCAGTGGAGTGTTGCTGAAGAAATTATCACAGAATTCGAAAGTAAGTACAAAAAATATTATATATAACCTAATACTAGTTGCTTCTCGCCTTAATGAAGTGAACTGTTATGTGAATCAAGACACGGAAACAACTCATAAATCTCTTAACATTTTTAAAGAGAATATCTCAAAAGCATAATTAAATATATATAAATAGTTTAAAAAATTATAATAAAAGAACTATAAAGAAATGTAAATTCTATGACATATTATCACAATATTTATGTGGTTATATTATTATTAATGATCTCTTACATATATCCTTGGTTTAATTGAAACTAAAATATAGTATTGTGCTAGTTACACAAAATCAAATAAATCTAAAAACACCAAGTCCAAAATCGAGACATAAGATATCTTAAAGATGTCTAAAGCCCATTCTATAATACGTTGTATGTCATTATCGTAAACCGTAAGCCATAAGAATTGACCAAACATAATCGAATGTGTGGAGAATACTCGACTATAATTGGTCAAGTCTTATGGTATAATATTTATTGAACTGTTCGTTGTTGCCTAGATTTTCTACTATTCATAGATTTTAATAAGTTTAATTAAATGCATGATTCCAGATTCTGTATAAAGGATAATAATGAAATAAAAAAAATTATATTATTTTAAATTATTATTAAATAATATTGTATTAAAAAGATCAATATTTGTATTTATATTAAAGTTTTATTTTTATTTTTATTTTTAATATTTTTAAAAAAATAATTTCTTAAAAATTGATGCAGGAAATGACATCAAAGTGGATATTCTGCAATATTTAACAGATGATGATATTGAAAACATTAATACCAAAAATTGGCGTGCAAATTTTATTTCGAAAAAATTTGAAAGATTTTTTGAATAAAAAAAATAATGTAAGAAAGCATATTATTAGCTATTATCTTTTCATTTCTTAAATATTAATTATTTTTTAAAAGTATACATTGATGCTTTTAATTGTAGCAGATTAAAGATTCAAATGAAATGCGTAGTGAACAAAATATATTGGATAAAGAGAAGGATAATGTTCAAAATGAAAGCTGTTTAAAAAATATAATAGATACTGATAAAAATCAGTGTGCTACTGCGGAATCATTATATGTAGAGGTTGATACAGTATGCAATGAGCGTGATTTGACTGGAATGAAAATGTGGATTCTTGAAAATGAAAGTGGAAATAATGGTAAAAATTTATTTATGATAATTAATTAATATTACAACTTTATTATTTTTTTATACTGCGACAAATACTGCATTTCATATTTGATTAAAATAACAATTTAATTTCAACAGAATCAACATTTAATAATTTTGAAGAATTTCCACGAAAGAAACAAAAACTGTTGTTCTGTGAAAATGTTTTAAATGATCAGAAATGTGACACAAATGAATCATTAATGTCAAATAAATTGGATGAATCTGGAATCAGTAAAACAGCAACGTTAATGGAGATAGAAAAATCAACAGAAAACAATTACTTAACTAGCAGTGATTATGTATATATCTTAATATATATACTATCATAATTATTTATTTCTTTTAATATATGCACATAATTTTCTAATGTATAATTAATTTGCAAAACTAATCTTAATTGATTTATTTCAGGATTTAGAACATGTTTTAAAATGTTCAGTTAAAGGGCACACTGTTTTATCTGCATATCAATTTCAAGGAGAATTAGATGAAAAATATAGAAATATTTTGGTTGATATTATTGTGCATTACGAACTTAAAGATAATTTAGATTTTAGGTATTCTTTTTTTTTATTTTGTTTTTTATTATTATATATTACATATTAAGATATAATAACTGTAAAGTATATTATTAAATTACATAATGCTATATTATTACAAATTTATTGCGTTTTTAGAGTCACTTCTGAACGTGCAGATTTTATATATATAGCTGAGAAAATAATTAAATTATTCCCCAAAGAAGAGAAAGAGTTTTTCCGAATGTACATGATACCAGTAATTTTATTAAAGAAATTTTATATTGTATTAAAATATAAAATTATTTTTCCTATAAAAAACTATAGGATACTTGGATACTTCGTGAAAAAAACAGAAAAGGAAAAAGTGTAGGAAGAGGGAAAATTTTAATAAAATTTCAGACTATACGAAGAAATCTAATAAAATCAGGCATTATTAAAATGCAATCAAAAAATGAAGAAGAAAGAAAAGAAATAGATGATGGTGAAGGTATTGAAAAATTCTAAAAATTTACAAAAATTTCGAGAATTTTTAAATAAAAAAAAATTTACGAAAAAATTTACAAAAATTTCGAAAATTTTAAATATTTCTTTTAGATTCAGACTGCGAGCAATACATTTTGTGGTTGCAAAATAATGATAAACCGTGGATTAAAGTAACTCAAATATGGGAAAAAACCTCAAAAATACGATTAAAATCTTTACAATCTGGTGATCAGAGTATTCAAGATTATATTCAACTCTATTCTGCTTTAAAAGAACCTCAAGGATATATCTTAGTAAGACTAAATGAAAATTTTTTTTTACATTTTTCTTAATATTTCACATTTTTTTATATTTCGATATTAATTCAATTTAATTTTTTCATATTTTGATATTAATTAACATTGGTTTATATTTAATATTTTTTAATTTAATATTCTTATTTTAATATTTTTTATTTAAACTTTGTACAAATTTACTATTTTTTCATTTTTATTCTTATAAGTTTATTTTTATCTTTTTTAGTAACTTTGTTTACTTGGTATATGGATTTAATGTAATTGTTTTTCTTTTTTAATCATTTTTTATTTTAGCTGGAAAAAAATTTTGAAAAATTATATCCTCAAGCACATATGAAATTATATGCAGAATGGGCAAAATTGTCAGCATTCATAGAACACAAACTAACTATTGAAAGTAGATCCAAAATTTAAAACACATTCAAATCCAGGTATAAATAAATACATAACAAAACATATAGTAATTATTTTTTTATAACATTATTAACAAATACAATATGTAGCAGACATTAAAAATTGACATTTTATTACAGATAAAAAAACAGTACAGCTTCTATCAAAACTACCGTCTCTTTTTTCTGTATACACAGCAGTTGTAGGAAAAGGAAAAGGTTGTAACTGGCGACCATCGTTATGCGAAAGACGAGAAGCATTTTTATGGCGAATTGAGGTAAAATACAGTTTGTCACAGTTTCTTGACACGACATTGAAATTTTAATCAGATATTTATCAGATGTTGAAATTTTAATTTGAATTTTAAGTAAATATTGTTTTATATCTAATTAAAAGATTTTAGTTTATATTTGAAAACAAATCATAATTATACTATTTATTATATATTTTTTTAACTTTAAATTTAGACGTATGGCGACTTGAATGCTAAAATTAAAGAAAGAAGAGAGAAGTTAAATCATTTCAAGCTAACGTTGCAACCACAGGCTGTCATCATAGGATCTTCAGAAACTGACGTAAAACATAGTATAATTATCGTTGATAAAATACATTATGAAGTAGAAACACCATTAAAAGCTGTTGACATAGCCTTTAAGTGTATTCATAGTTTGCATGCGGAATATCCTAAGGAAAGTGAGCAAGTGCATCTTTTTTTGCAAACAGGTATTTATGATGTTAATACCAAATACGACAAAAAATTTAGCGCTGTTAGTACTTTAATTAAGGAATATAAAAATTTTTCTTTATAAAAACAGCGTTTCTTGAAAAGTTACTACTTGTGTTTTTTTTTTATATTATAAAAATTTATATTATATTATATTTATATTATATTATAAAATATAAAAAAGATTTTCCATCAAATTATCATTAAACATAAACAGAAATAATAATATAAATAATTAAAAGTTTATATAATCAAATGTTACGTAATTTTAGTTGTAACTTAAAATAAGAATTAACAATAAGTAGAATATATAAAATTATTTTTAGCTCCAAGAATGAATCCAAAGAACGAAAGTAATGCCGTAGAGAGCTTCAGCGGTTGTCCGTGCGAAGAAGGAAAGAGAGGTGTAAAATTCCTTACTTGTATAATAATTGAGTATATTTTAGAGCCAAACGTTTCGACTCAATTTCGAGTCATCCTCAGTGACAATTATTGGTACAAATGCTGTCGGTCAAATTCGAGTTTTTCCTCTGCAAGCCTCAGTGTG
>JANQDE010000316.1:70683-86980 GCA_037157785.1 Cephalotes varians
AAAATTTTTTTCAAAAGTCCATCATTTTCAAATAAAAAATTTCTGAAATTTTTTCGCGTTTGAGCCGCCATTTTGGTTGCTTCTGCATTAAATTTTGAAATGCTCACATACACAATTTAAAGTTTAAGATTCGAGGACGCGATTTCTTTAGTTCAAACAGGAATTCTAAAATGATTTCAATGTGAAAACACGAGATAAAGAAAAAAAAAAGTTAAAAAATGCGCGTTTTTTTTTTAAAAACCATATATAGTTTGTTACAGGTGCATTTTCCGGGAAATTTGATATTAGATTCTGAAAGTTCAGTTAATTTCAAGTCAGAAATGCCTACTTTAAAATTTTTTACAACTCTTTTTTTTAGAAAATACTACCGTTGAAAAATACAATGAAAAAACGTCCATTCAGTACTTAATGGATTAAATTTAGTTCTAAATTTTAAGTTTTAAATTTATTTTATTATAACAGTTCATAACAGTTAAGTATTTTAACTTTGGACTTGCTTGTAATACTTTTTATGACTTATATTCTTTACCATTCTATTCAATTTGATCATGTTTGGAGAAGGGACCAATCTAACTATTGCCTATTTTTCTGTAATTGTAATTTCTGTAATTTTTCTGAATTCCTACTTATGGCACTGAATAAGATTCAAATCTAAAGTCAAAACATTTGCATTACCGATATGTAAATTCGCTCAGCAAGTACATTCTTTGTTCGTACAATTTTGATATTTTGTGATAATTGAATATATTTATGCGTTAATATCGGCGGAAATTTATTTTTATTCATTTTAATTTATTTTTTATAAATATTTGTATCTTATTAAAATTAAATAATTATTATTGTATATTTATATATTCACGCCTCTCTAATGTATGTTTATATAATATTCATATGTTTATTTAATTACATGTATTTTTTAATATTTATTAATTTTCTATAATTTTAGATAAGTAAGTAAAGTTAAGTAAAACATATGTATTTTAATGTATTACAAATTATTATCAAAAGACAAAATGTTGAAAATATAATTACAAAATATAATAACAATATATAATATATAATATAACAACAATATTAAGAATATATTTCTCCTAAGAATAATTATTTATACATTTTTAAAATTTTTTAATTTTTTAAGCAATTGATAATTTTTCTTAAATTTTCATTAAAAAAGAAATAAATTTTTCTATAAAATTTCTTTTTCTTGGTAAATAATAAAATAAAAACGAAAAATAGATCAATTTCCAACGATTCTCTTCAGGTTGAATTCGAGCAGAAAAGAACTTATTATATATATATATATATATGTATATATATATATATATATATATATATATATATATATATATATATATATATATATATCTTCTATATGTTGCCAAAGTCTCATAACTTCTTGAATATCTGTGTGTGAGTTAAGAATTTTCCTTTATCAAAAAAAATAAAAGAGATATGTATTTATACTGATTTACTTAGTGCACAACATAAATATAATTCCATTCTTCACAATTCTATGATTCTTTTATTCTATCATTGATATCTATTTACACACGCACACACGCACGCACGCACGCACGCGCGCACACACACACACACACACACACACACACACAAAATATGATGTGCACACACATATATATATATTACAGGAAACATTAATTTCTTTAATTTTTGACTAACAAACATCTATTGTATTCCCCCTTCCTGAAAATCTGTAAAGAAATTATTGCGAAAAATAACACCTCAACCGGGATTCGAACCCGAATCTTAAGCAATCCTTACGAGCGTCTTACCAATTCAACACTCGCCTCGACTCTTTGATATTTGTATTTGTTAATCTCAAATATAATGTATTTGTATTTGTATTTTTATTTCAAAATCGGTCCTAATCTCAAATATAATGTGATTAATTTCTTTAATTTATCGCAAATAAATCCTGAATAAATATAGATCTTTAGTAAAAATCTGTAAAATCTTTGTTTGTTAAAAAACGACTTCATCAAAATTTATCGACTTTACGCTTTTAAGCGTAGACTTTTAAAGACATTTCATTTGTATGAGGTTTCGAGAAAGCAAAGCCTGAAAGCGAATCGTGAAAACTTTTCCATGGACTTTTCTCGATTTTTTTCAGTATGAAAGGCGCAAAATTTTTCCACCACACGTCACAAAGGCATCGCCGCGCTGTCTCCGCAGCTAGGGGTAGTTAGCCGTTCGGGAACACGCTGGTCGACGACCGACACTAGACGGATCTTAGAAGTTATCGTCGAGAAGAAAAAGAAGGAGAAAAGGAAGGCGGAAAAAGTGATAGAGAAAAAAGAAGTGAAGAAACCGCGCGCCAAACTGGCGGTGAAAAAAGAAGAAGGTGAGTGAGCGAGCAGCGAGAGAACGAACGGCGAAATAAGTTTCTGTATTTCTAAAGCCGGCCGTTCCTCGGCAAATACTGCCGCACTTCGACACACAATATTATCACACTGGAGAGATCTAAACTATCACCAGCAGTGTCGCCGACCAATTCAGGCCGTTCTCCGAGTTCATTTGCGGCGGCAAGATGAGTCTTGGATCGTGGCTAAACTCAGCCGCCTAGTTCCTCCTCAAGTCGTCGGATTCACGTTCCCGCGAAAATGTTGAATCTGTTTCTGACTCACGAGCCGTTTCACGAGCTCGGAAATGAAGACGACTTTGCGATCGCTTCGATTGAAATAATTTTCGACAACGTTCGTCGTGAATTAACAATTGGATGAAACCATTACCATTTTCCTTTGTTGAATTAATAAATCTTTTTACGTCATCTTCGAAAGCATATTTGTTTTTCTGGAATTAACTTTCCATTGATATTTTTATTTGAGCTCTACTTGCAGAACGGTATAAATTAAGTATATTGAATCAAAAAGACAACGCATCGTGCCTGTAAACGGTTTTGAAATATTTTTCGGCATTGTGCAGTTGCGCAATTCCTTTTATCGTGTCTCAGCAGTTGCGTCAACGTTAAAATATTCGATCATTAGGCAAATAACCACGCAAATTCAGCCTCATTGGCAGCTTCATTCGGTCAATTAGGCACGTTTTCCATGAAAGTTTCGATGATTTCCACTTGAAACTACGGGATCGATGGCAAAATATTATAACTGCGTTGGGACATTTTACGTACTCTGATAAAATATGGAATGGGTTGAAATATTGCAAAAGAAGGACTCTTTCATCGTACCAAATAAAAACGCATGGCAATAAAACGCGCGATGCATCGACGCATGAACATATAACGAGCGAAAACATTTAAAAATATGGCCGTTCGTCATTTAATTTATCAAACATCCGCGATTTCCACTTTGAACCTGCCATAATGCATTCGAAGACTCGTTTTGTCAATGAATCATGATTACGCTATTATTACATATTGCCATAATGTTTAATCATTTTTGCAAATGGAAACTTTTTTTTAATTCGTCAATCTCTATAAAGTTTTGAGTATACAAAGAAATTTTTTGTATCAAGATTTATATTAAATAGCATTTTATTTCTTCATCAACAATTTTAGCTTTAAACGCGTAATATGTTTATTATAAAAAAATAACAAAAAGATGTAAAATTTTCTCTTTTGTACATAGTCGTGTGTGCCATAAATTCTATTCCTAAGAAAAACAGATTTATTTAATTTAATAACTAAATTTATAACTAAAATAAAAAGCAGCATGAAATATATACTCATTTTTTAATTAACCAATACAAAAATTGTCACAGCTAAGATTCGAACCTGACGCTCTCTCATTCCGAACGTTTAACAATTTGACCACCGAGGCATGTAATGCATGTAATATTACGCATTTCAAAATCAGCTTGGAACTATATTTTAAGATTGACGAATTGTCGGCGCAGTTTTCATAAGATTACAAATTAGAAAAAATTCACACAAATATTATTAAGTACCAAGATCCGCATCGATCGAGTTGGCCTTTCCATTATGATAATGTGATTTATGATGATGGGATGCAATTTCATCGGTTAATCCTTGATTATTTAATATAAATTGTTGATTGTTTAATATAAAAATGATTAAAAATATCCATTTATTGACTTAACTAATTTCTTTAAATGAGCTTCAAACTCTCGCAAAAAAAATTTCTCTACTGCTACTTTTCTCAAAGTTTTTAAAGATTCGATATTTCGATAATGCTTAAACCAAGTCTTTTTGTTAAATTTTAAAGGAAAGAGTTTGTTCTAAGTCTCAAAAATCGAGGCCAAATATCGAGATTCTAAAGAATGATTTGATGAAAGTAGCGTCGATACTCATTGAAGTTTTGCAGCGAGAGTTTGAAGCCCGATCAAAAAAAATTTTTTTTTTGTGAAGACAAAAGGTGTAAAGGATATTTTTAATAAAGGAAAAGGTGATATTACGGCCCTCCTTTACATTTTGTATAATAACTTCATTAATAATCAATAGTTAAATTTAAAACTTAACATTCATCAAAGTGTTGTTCAATTGATTCAAAATTCAAAGTTATAAAATATTTATTATTTAGAACGTTATTTACAAAAATTTTGCATAACACTGCGTAATAGGTCGAAGAAAAGCAGAAATGATAATGTGGCTCTCTCTCAATAAAAATAGATGCGTAAAAATTGGTTTTGTTTAAAAACATAGTATTTGGTTATAAAATTATATAGTTTATAACAAAAAAATATTGCAAAAAATATTGCAAAATGCAAATGTATATACGTACACATATCTGTTTCTGCATATAGGTTGCTCATTACTAAAAATCTATAACATAAAAATTAACAGTGAAGCTACACTCTGTTTATCGAATAATTATTTAAAAACCTTAAAAAAGGGACTACATTATCAGTACGTTTAGAGAGATACATTAGCAAAATGTCATACTATTGTTTAACTTTGCATAATTCAAAATGTATAAATATAATTCAATAACAAACAAAATCTCAAATATACATATATTCATGTGATAATATGCCCAAGTTTAAAAAGAATGAAGAAGTATGTAAGAGAAGTTGCAAAATGTGTATCGCTTGACTAGTACCTCATCAATATTTTATATTTTTAACTTAATATAAGCATCATTTAGCAGTTAATATTAGCAGCAAAAATATGAAATTATTAATTTTTGTCACTAAATGCTTATATTAAGTAAAAATATAAAATATTGAGACACTATTTAAACAATCGTATTTAGCAACTCTCCCCTATAATTAAATGCTAAAATGTATTTTGAAAATGTTTCAGAATGCTCGAAATTAAAAATGCGTTATAATAAATATATAGTATATTGGCATATTAACGCCATTGTGCAATGATGAGCTACTGAACAAATGAATCCATGAATAATTATTAGAATTCGCCATTTAATAATGAAGATAACAGTACACAAAGGCTATAATACTACACACTTTCTCCTCCAGTTATACTTATTTTTATTTTATAATTGATCAATTGAATAAAACAAATGCTTACGCTAATTTTTATTGTAGTTATGAAATCCATTTTTCTTAGAAATAGAATTTGCACAATGTATTGCATGTGTATATATTATATTATCTAAATATTCTAAAATCACGCGATATAAATGCTTTACAATATGTCATATGCGCATTGCTACGCATAAAACGTTTCATTATTAAATAAAGATTAAGCACTTCATTGTCCCACATTTTTTTCCATGTCAAAACTAGGCCAGCAATAATCCCGTGCATAAGTCGCGCGATGAAGTGCGTAGTGCCTTCGGCGAGAATTTCTCTGCAAACTCTCCCTGCGTTGCTGAAACCCGAATGAAATTAAACGATACGCTCGTGAGGCAGGTGGACCTCGACGGATATACCTGATAATTCTATCGGGGACCATCAGGGAATAAACTAATTTCAATGTCCTTTGTTCCTCGTTCTGACCGCGCGACAAAGAGTCCTCCGGGGCTCTCCGCTCTCAATATATGTATGACGCCATCGGAATCTGTCGACACGACACGGCACGGCACGGCACAGTCGCCCACCATCCCCCTCGCGCGAATCGCTGTCCATGGCCAATATACGATTGGCTGGCCATCGATCACCGCGTACCCGAGCACGAGCGCAAAATCGCTTTCGGCTTTCAAAGGAACATGACAGACTGAGGAAAATTTCAGCTGCAGCTGCTAAAGTGCTTCGTTATCGTCTCCCGCTGTCTGGCAATTTGGCAATGAGAGTGTGTCTCAGGATTCTGTGTCTTGCGGCATGTCGCAGATGGACTAAAACGTCGTTTCAAAGTAAACGGGTAAATATAGAAAATTAGCATCATTCGATTAACGTCTGAGTTATCAACCGTAATAGAGATTAAGTGAAATATGAATTTTCTATCAGGGAATAAACGTTTTTGCATCATGGTTCTCATAATCTATATCTTGTGTAAATAACTAGAAAATAAATCAGAATTAGCTGAGGATCAGCTACTGACTTCATCGTAAACAGATTGCCCGAGTTACTAGCCATGCGAATTGACCAGTGACTGGTCTTGCCAGTTATTTCAAATATTTTTGTTTTATTATTTATTTTCCCCATCACACAGAGACGCAGATAGATTAGCTACTAATCTTTTATGAACGTATAAATCAGTATGATCAGTAGCTGTCTAAATAATATATAGAGTTAAGATAACTAAATCATCCAGTTCAAAGATTCAGCACTATTGGCAAATTAGTAGTTCGCACCATAAATCATGCATACTGCGCAGAAACTACACAGTAAAAAAACATTTTATATTTGCGTTAAAACGCCTTATGTTAAAAACGGTTCTTATAAAATTTTAAAATAAATTAAAATTTTAAAAAGTTAAAATTTTTGTGTTGAATTTTTCATGAACATATTCGAGTGTTAATTTAACATAATGTGATTATGTTATTTGAATATTTTGTATTAAATTGATTTTGACATATTTGACGTTCCTTAATGCAAAAATAACATAATTTATAAATAATTGAACAATCAACAAATAACAATAATGTAAATTGAAAACATAAATTTTTAAATAAATGAATCAAGAATGAATGTACGTGTTAATTTAACATATTATAAATGTTAATTTTACTGAAGAAATATGCTTCCATAAATTATTTTCAAATTATCAAAGTGTTTTTGTATTAATTTTTATATAACACTTGTTATTTTCTAACATATTCTTCTTGTGTCAAATTAATATAAAAATTTAAGTGAACCGTTTAGAACGCATAAAATGTGTTGAATTTATTACAAATTTTCTGTGTAGATTAAATTATATTATATAATAAAATTGCCGTTTATATAAAAATAAAAATGCTATTTTCAAAAAAAATGAAATTTACATAATCAAAATGGGACACGTGAAATGTGTTAAATTTAACACAAATTTTCCAACATTCCAACAGTGTAGCTATCATTTACTGATCTGTTTGTTGTCATCAGTTTCTAACTAGTTTTATATAACCAAGATTTCCTGGCCAATTATTGTCTAATAAATCCAAAATAGTAAAAAAATTAGAAACTGTAATTAGTTTTTACTATTTTGGATTTACTATACAGAAAGTATCCAATAATCAATTTTCTCCATATTTTTCTACTTAAATATTGCTTACGAAAAAAATCGATGGTTGCCAATCTTCTCACGATGAACAAATGTATCTTGTGCTTGATACATATTCCCAGCGGATCACGAGTGCTAGATAACTATGGTTTGCTTCGATGAACATGTTTTCCACATATGACGGCTCCCGAACTCTCCTGTAAACTCGATTACGAGCGACACTAATCGAATTAAATCAAGGAAGCTTTCAGGCTGAAAATTTAAGCGCGTAGATACAATCTCCCGCAACGCAAAAATCCGAAAATTTGCGCGTCGCGCGTTCTAGATCAACGGAAGGATACATCGTACAATCATCGTACAATGCGCAATTACTCAACATTCGTGAAACAAAATCTCTCGTCGAGACGCACATGAAATTAAATTCGCCGGAAACGAAATAGGAGATACAAAACGATGAGAGCATAGATTTATCTCGGCGAATTATAATTTTCCGTTCTTCAATAAAATCAACAAGAAATAAAAAATTTTAAACAAGCAATACAAACAAAAATAAAAATTATTATTTAATTCAAAATTTAGTAGATACTTTTGTTCGTTGACATCAACATGCTAGAGAAAAATCTTTTACTACTAAAAAAAAAACAATCAATGAAAAAAAGATGATTTTTAGAAACTAAGTCTTATGTTCCTTTTTACAAAATGATATCTCGTTTGCCAAGAGCGCGCGATGTTTATTTCCTTTTAATTTGTCAGATGATATAAGAAGAGAGATAAAGAGAAATTAGAAACGAGATTCAGTTTGAACGGACGTGGACTATGGCAACCTGAGGATCGGGAGGTGAGAAATGCGCCTCAAGAGAGGGACGATCGAGTCCGAAACGAAGACACGTCGGATGGGGTCGTGATTGGATAGCGGCAAAATAGAATTGGATAGGGTATACTGTACCGGGTGCGGTATTGAGTCGACTATAGATGACCGGATGAATCTCTAAAATTTATTCGATCAATTCCTAACCGACGAAGGTTGGAAGAATCACGAAGGAAGGTTGAAAAAGTAACGATTTCTTCATGCGATCAATGAACGGTTTGTCCACTAAAAGCAAAGATTGATCAATCAAAGTTTTACAATTCTACGTTCAATAACAAGAACATTTAACGAATAATGAATAATGATGACATTTTTGTAATAATTGTTTATTTTTCTTTTCAGATATTTTCACATATTAAAACTATGTTTTTTGTAATTGTGTAGTAAAAAAGAATTTGCGTACATTACGTTACTTTTCTTACAATAATTTTACGCGAAGAAGCATGCTAATATACTAGTAAAACATAGTTCTTAAAAAATTCTTACAATAATAGAAATTGTTAAAAATAATTTATTAAAAAATTTATTAAAAAATTCTTAATATAATAAGATTTTATAATAAGATCCAGCGATACGCGCCTTGTAAACAATTCCTCACGTCTCTCGCAACGGCGCGGGCGCGGCGGCTGCCGATCTCGCTGAACGGGCCCGCGTCTGGCTGGGGCGGTCTTATCCTGCCGCGTACGCTAATCGGCGATCTTCTATAATTAATAACTCGTTAATTGTTGCAAATTTCGCAAAATGGTACAAGATTTTTTTTATTCAATTTGACGTACTTTATTTGCTCACAAAAATTTTTCCGTCGACCTCCAGACACTCTGTATATATTCAATATATTTTCAATGTTAATTATATAAGTATAATTTTACACACATATATGTATATATATATATATATATATATATATATATATATATATAATATATATGTGTGTGTGTAAAATTATACTTTTATATATATATATATTTATATATGTTTATATATATATATATATATATATATGTGTGTGTGTGTGTGTGTGTATACAGGATGTCAAGCACCGCCCACTTCACTTCTCGTGTGCAGGTAGAGGACATTAAACTAAGTAGAAAAGTCCTCCACTGTTTTGCAATTGACTTAATAGACTAGAGCGGGCGGGCGTACATCGCTTGCATTTGGCGGTGGGCCGGGCGGATATACCCTTATTCAGCGATTAATATCTCAAAAATTAATATCTCGTTAATTATTAAGTCAATTGCAAAATAGTAGAGGACTTTTCTACTTGCACACAAAAAGTAGGGGTGGTGGGCGGTGCCTAACATCCCTGTATATATACATATTGTTACGGCTTTGTTTCCGCAATGTGTTGTGGAAAGAAAGAGGAGCGTTTCCAGGGACGTGGTTGCGTGGAGATAACGACGGACATTTTTGGAATTTCGAGCGCAAGCGTTAATCTGAATGGACATGTCGGAAAAATTCCGTCCCTTTGCGAGCGAATTTGTTCAAGAAGTTTGAGTGTTTAAAATAAAGTTTCTTGTTTGGAAAAATGGTGTACTTTATTTCCGTGTCAGCGTGCGAATGACGGGAATGCAGACATCATACAATCGTGACACGCATTCGGGAAAAAAGTCTGATGGTGTATTATATCCACATACACACGCACACGCACGCACACACACACGCACACACGCACGCACGCACGCACGCACGCACACACACACGCACACACGCACGCACACATATGTTTTAAAATGTCTTAGTTTTTGAAAAGCTAATGATTAAATTTAATTAATTTTTTAGTATATATTAGTACATATGCTATATCCAGTAATGTAATTAATGGGATAATGATTATTTTTCTTATTTATTTCTTATTACACACATTTTTAATTAATTTATTATCCATATAGATAGATACTTATATATAAAAATAATATAAGGTAAAATTGAGTATCTTCATGATGGAATGCAGATGTTCACTTTTTTAAATTAATCATTACTTTTTTAATCAATCATTACTTTTTCGATAAAAAGATCAAATCCATTTTTGATATTTTTGATACTGCAGTCCCGAATAGAAATAAATCTAGTCGATTTGACTCAAGACCTAGATAGTACTGATTAGATAAGTTTTCTAATTAGTCTAGATAGTTACTGGTTGCATATTTTATAATCTGTTTTTGTAACGTAACTGTTGTCTAGTCACTATACAAATAATATGGTAGTAGAGGGCGCTGTCTTTTCTAAAATATATAATCTAGCTACTATCCAGCAACGAGCAATTTTAAGTTGGTCAGCAAAATCAAAGTGAGGTTATCTTATTTGATAAAAAATCTAGCCAGTAACTATCTAGTAGTTAAGATATATGAACAAGAGAACTTCTTTTAGGAACTATTTTATCTTTTCAATGGGACTGATTTTAACAAAACTTTGCATAAATATATAGGAAGGAGTAAATGATGAATTTAGTATCAGTTAATACTAAAAAAACGATTCTAAGAAATAAAACCACTTTTTATAAAAACCAGAAAATAATTTTCAAATTTTTTTCAACATGTTAATTTCTTAAAATTTTATTAGAACAAATAAATTGAGGTCTTCTTTTAATGAAATTTTTATGTAAAGCATTTTTTAATATTAAATAATTTTTTAATATCTTGAATAGTTTTCGAGATATATCGACATAAACAAAAGTTATTCTATGTATAAAGGTCGTTTTATCCTTTAGAACCGCAGTTCTATTAACTGATAATTTTTGAATACACCTATATTTATTTTGTTATATGCAAAGTTTCATTAAAATCAATATTTTGGGATTTAAGAGATCTCTAAGAGATCCCTTATTAATCGAAATTTCTAATCTAATTTACATAGTGGCTGTACAGATAAATCAGTTAATGGCTAGATAAAAAAGATTACACAGTTACGAGATGTCAAACTATTGCTAATTTCTGGGAGTGGAAATGTCAGGATTTATCACAGACTTATAGTACTTAAGACATCTTTCAGATTTCTTTTTTCATTATGTAACATTCATTATGTCTGACAATTTCCGATTTGTCAATTATATATGATATAACAATAGAGCAATATTGGCTGTGAGCAATCATAACATAGACAAAGAATGCTTCATTCGGAGCAATTTAATAAGAAAAGAAATGTTTATATTTATATACTAAACCATATTTATAAAGGCTAAACTTACGTTTTTTGCAACTTAAATTTAGATACTCGAATTGTTTATATGTGTTGGCTGTTACAGTAATATTATGTGATTTGATTGAAAATATGTATTGTTTTAATTTATTAGATCAGGAAAGTGCGTAAACAACCGTATTTATAACGATAAATTGTTCACAATAAAGTAACATATTAATTTTTTATTTTTATAACTAATACTAACTTTTAATAACGTTATTTATAATATTGTAAAGATGAATAAAAAAGAAAAAAACACGTGAACGTGTACGAAAACATCGGCGTATTCAATCTGCATTGGCAAATATTGCTTCATGTTCTCATCTTCCAGGTAAGTATTACATAATTCAATAATAATTTTTTAATAATGCGTTGTTTAATAATGAGTTGTAAATATTATAATATAAAATAAATTTTTTACTTTTTAATTTTTTGTTATTAAATCAAGATTTACATCATATATGTCACCTTAATATTTGAATTTTTTGTATATAAAATATTTATATATAAATTAGCTCCAAATAAAAAATTTAAAGTGCTTACTACTTTTCATGATGTATCTTTTTAAACAAAAAAAATATCCAATTTTTCTGTACAATTCTTACTTTCTTTAATTATACAGATGAAACTAAAGATATAACATATGATACTGAAGAATTGCATGTTGATTGAACAAATAAAGTATTGCAAGAGGAAGGAAAAATAAATACATTTACAAACATACAGACATGCAGTGAWTCTTCAATCAGTGACATTATGGAATCTACAATACAATTATACTGATACTTCTAATGATAATGATAATGATGACAATGATAATGAATATTATTGGGAGCATGATAACAGTACAAATAAATCTAATGTGAATCAAGCACAGAATGACTCTGAAATTGAAGAAATGGGCAGTAACATGTAATATTGCGTTATTCTAGCTTTATCGTTTATTAGACGTAAAACAAAGATAGAATGATGTATAGCGCGCTCCCCGAACGCAACCTAAAGCAGAGAAAAAACGTATATGTAAAGCCCGGTCTACATAAAGCTCATGGCACATACATGTAAGGTAGTAAGACGTAAACAATAAGCAAATTGTCAATTGCAGAAGAGAACATAATACAATTCTCAACTTTTTGTATGTGCTATGGATTTAAGTTTCAAACGCAAAACGTAGACACGACAGACAATCAGAAGCATCGATGTCACTACCGATTCTTGTTTTACTAATGAAATTATAAGAAACTATAAAAAATGATAGCAATAGCGCTAATAGCTTCTTCCTAAATGTAGGGTAAAGGCAGCGAATATGGAATAGGTTACTAATATGGAATAGGGACTTATTTTTTAAACAAAGCGTTGCATTCTAGTGGCAATTACTGGAAATTGTTGCAATTATTGTCAAACGTGCCATATCAAATAATAAATTCGATGCGACAACGAATTTCTCTAATATAAGCATTTATTTATTTTTATTGCGTCTGAAAATGTGATAGCACTATCTTAAAAAGTGTTCTTACAAGCTGAATGTAAGTTATTTAATGTTTATAGAACATAGACGCTTTTAATAATGTTGCATGAATAATATTATGCCGTTTAATTGCGATTTGTAACTCTTTATTGAAATGGGAAGAGTTTGTGTGCCATATTAAGATGTGTTGGTAATATGGAATAATTGAATTATTATGGAATAAAGAGTAGAGAATATAATGTTTTTGTTCTTTTTATAAATAATAAAGAATATTTTTGATATTAATGTTTATTTTAATAATTTAACGATTTAGGATTTGATTTTATTGTCCATGTTCATAATGTAATTTTATTTATGTGTTGTACAGTACTACATTGTACAGTAAATATATGATTTTTAACAGTTTCAATTTCAATTTACATAAAAAAATAAATTTGCACTTCATTTTTTATGTTATTTATTATTGTTCCTCAAATTTGATTAGTATTCCATATTATATCCCATTTTTTTACCCTCTTCATTTTCTCACTTTTTACTTTTTTGTAAATACTGAAGTTGGATTTAAATTTCGAAGACTTTCAATTATTGGATGTTATAGCTAACATGTTGCTTAAAAGTTCTACATTTATTAGAAGCCTTCAAATGCAAATTTGTATCGGAGTAATATTAATTTAAAAATTGATATTCCATATTCGCTGCCTTTACCCTACCTATAGTGTAATATATGTAAATTGCTTATCACAACGCGAATCGAACTAAAAGATTAAAGGAAGTATCAAAAATACCATTATAAGTATGCATTTGATATGATATATAATACGTAATATGTTAAGCGATAAATACTTTCGTATTAGAATTTTTGTATTATAATATTGAAAAATCTGTCATTTACTATTGAATCGTGATAATAAGATACGTACCAAAAGATGCAGAAAATTTAAACTTATAGTAAGTAGGTGTATAAAAATTTATATCGATGCAATAGTATACATCGACAACTATTGTACAGGATAAGACGTCTAAGGGCCATGGTACACAGAAAAACTCAAGCAGTAAAACTTAAGCAGTAAGCGAATCAAGCAAATTGTTCATTTCCTACTTTTACTTTTTAAATTTTTTTGTATGCCATGGCCTTAATTGTCACTGTAATTGTCAACTGACTCTCGATTTAGAATCTGCTTTCATATATTCGCGGAAGGTCCTAGACGCCAACCATTTAGGCGCTATTAGACGATTCCGCGGGATCAATTACGCGGTTCCAAAACGCGGTTTGGTTTCGCGCTCCTGACGGTTAAGACACGAAAATTTAAGATCGGACAAAAACAATCCTGTTCACGCAATAATGTAACCGACAATAGGATAAACATAAAATGTGCCTACAAACTTATAAAAAGCTTACTCACATTAAATAGAATAATATTTAACAATTGTTCGCTGACTACATTGAAACATTTAATTATAGATAATTATTTTTTATTATAAAAAGTTCATCTAATCTCAGCACTAGCTAATAGTTAATGTTAGATAAAAATAAATATAATTTTTTATCACAATTCTGGTTAAATTAACAATAAAAGTAAAAATATAATTTGTAACTCAAATTGCTTATCTTTTTTAGAACTGAATAATATTATTACAAAATTATAATTGTGCTGAAGTGATAACATACGAAACATCATTATCAATAAATGCAGCAGTGGTGAAGTACGTAAGATGAACGATTCAAAAGCCAGGGGTCTCAAGTTCAAATCCCAACAATTGTAAGCGAATTTTTCAGATACAATTAATGAAAAATATTACAATTTTAGGTTGATACATAAGAGATTTTCAGGATTCACCTCTCAAGAAAAACATTTACAAAAAAAGGAAAAAAATAGAAATTCTGATTAATAAAAACTATCTAGTGATTAGATACCCCGTACACAGAACCTGAGTTAAAAAACTGTCTAGAGATTAAGTAGAAAAGATGATAGAAAAGAAAAATAACTTTTAATAAAAAATATATAAATTGTTTTATTTTTTTATTTGTTATCTAGTCACTATCTAGAATAGAGAATTACTAGTTAATTTTTTTCTCTAGCTATTAGCTAATTTTTTTTAAATAACTACCAGAAGAAATGAGTGTTACATTACTAACTAGCAGCTAGCTATGATTATTTTATTTCATAATTGTGTTACATTTTATATCTAGTTAATTTTTTTTGTCTAGTCACTAAACAAAGTGAGCGTTACATTACTGACTAACAGTTAGCTAAAAAAACTAGACAGTAATTATTTAAGACACAACTTTTCTATCTCATATCTAGTCACGAGGTATAATTTTTACTCGGGAGATTATTTGACTTTTCGCGTTCACGTTTGTATTATTAATTGATTATTAAACAACAAAATTGCGTGCTGAAAATATCGATTCACATCTTATTTCACATCTTAATTGCAATTATAGGATACATTGAAAAGGAAATTCATCAGTAAATCAAATAGAAATATTCTCACTATAAATATAAATATAAAATAATAAAATTGTAAAATTAAAGTAACAAGAAGAGAAAATCATTGTATAACATATTTGTATAGCATATCTCGGATATACACTTCCTATTTTAAGAGGAAGTTTCAAGTCTAAATCGATAAAATCAATAATTTATACATTTTTATTTTAAAATCAAATTACTCCGAATATTACGAATTCATATAACTGCTGACATAAAAAAAATGTAGTGAGTTCTCTTCTTTTTCTTCTCAATAGTCTCTTCCCGTAGTCTCTCGTCAACGACGTGGTGACCTTCTCTATATCTATAGATATATCTACAGATAATGAGTCAAAGTACATAAAAATATAAAGTCCAAAAAAAGGAAGATAACAATCTATGTCTGATGTCATTTCAAGCAATTTAAATCTCGACTATGTAAAATTTCGTTTTTTCCTTTTTTTCAAAATGCGAATTTTTGTCATGTATTTAAAGAGAGACTGCCAGGCGTACGTACTAAAAGAAGCTTCAAATCACGAGAGACGTCGTGTGTACCACTGCTCTTAAGGGCACATCCGCAAGGCACGGTTAACATCCTCAAAAGCTTTTACGCTTGACTGTTGAGCAGAAAAAAGAACGGGGTATATCATACAGCGAAAAAATACGCAGAACTTGTTTTAATCTGGATTTAAGAAGAATTCAGGTCACCATAACTTTAATCTTGAAGATAAGGGAAGGGGAGCTATTTATTATTCATTATAGTTATTTATTAAAAA
>JANQDE010000316.1:87865-103426 GCA_037157785.1 Cephalotes varians
TCATTAGTGGCGCGATATTTCCGTTGAATAAAAGATCAAGAGAGATCTTTTGCAGAAAGGATTCTACACATGCGGAGTCATTAGGATTGCCATCTGGACGATCGTTCTGACCTGGAAACAGAAAAAGTAACAAGTTAATGTGTATCAAGACTATCAAGTATTTTAAGAAAATTGCCAAAATAAAAAAAAACAAAAATATTATAAGACAAGAAATGATTAAATAATCAAAATAGAATTCCGATAATTAATAAACAAAAAATATATAAATAGAGATATAATGATCACAAAATAAATATGTTAATTAAAATTTTTCTTGTTTTCCCTTCCATAAATTATATTTAAAATTCGATTGCATTTCTAACAAACTTTATGTTTTCAGGTTTTTGATTCATATGAAATTCATAAAATTCTTGACAATTCATATTAAAGTTCAATTTATATTGAACTTAATTTGTCACATAAATCTGTCTTTAGTTTCATGCATTCTGTTACAATTAACCCTCGCTCTCCACACATGAGTCGTTCGTGTCCCCTCCAATTGTCACATGTCCTGTGCAACTGTCATTTCACATTTTCCAAAAATTTTTATAAATAAATGTACTGTAAAAATTGTTTACTTTTACAATCACATTGTAATCCATCAAATAGGATAATGGCTAAACTATCTTAAAGAATTTTTACAATATTTTCTAATTACATTAAGACATTTTAAAAAGCATTGGACGTAACCCGATGAATGGGAAAAACGTTGATCGAAAATAGCTGCGAGGAGCGAAAGTTAATCCACGTATTATCTATTATTGAAAAGATTCTTTCTGCATAAGGATTGCTTACAGAAACAGATAAATTAATTTTTATTTTCTTTATTAAAAATTAACATATAAAGATGCTTTACATTTTACTCGAAGAAATAATAACTAAATCCGGAATCTAGACATAAGCCTTCAAAATCTAGAGACTCTGAGTCAAATCTGAAAAGATGACAATCCTAAGAATTATTTATAGGAATCACGTTACACTAAATTTCTGCAGTATTGGAAATAAGACGTTATATAAGGAGAAAACATGCGCACGCGAAAAAAGAAAAACTCTCCGGTTTTTTTTTTATAATAAAAAGATCAAAAAGCGATAAGTGTTGGGAAATATTATTTAGCTTTTTTGTACTCTGATTTCTCGAAGAAAGCAGAGAAGACGTGAAAGCAATTAATTACTTTTCTTTTAGGCAGACGAGTAGAAAACATAAATAGATTTTTCACTTTTCGTGAAGACAACTCCTCGCTCAAAAAATTTAACTAGTACTTTGCATTATACTTACGTAATTAATGATGAATAAGATGCAACTAGTTAGAATTTATACTGCAAAAGTATTTGATATTTGTGACTATAATTTGTTATTACATACTGTTACAATATATCGTGATATATCGCAATAATTTGTAACTATAATGAATAAAATAATTATGATTAGGAATTTCAGTCTTATAGTTGTTACTGCTCTAATGTTATTAATTGTTGATAGTTTATTGAATCTCGGAGATTCGACGGAGGGAAATAATTGTAGATGATTGTTGGAATAATAGATATGTATTTCTTGAAATCTACACACACTATGAACTAGCATGCTAAGGTAAGAATGTCGGGTTACAACGCAGGAGGTAACGAACAAAAAGCGTGAGCGAAAAGAAAAGAAAACGAAGGTAAAAATGAGCATGCGCGCGAGATGCACGTTAAATCTCTCTAACATTAATAATAAAATTATATTATATTTGTAGTTCTATCAACTATAAAAAATTGTACTATAAATTATAATAATTTCAAATATTAATAAAATATCAAAATTTGAATAGTAAATAAAACAAACATTTTTAGTCAATAAACAATTAGAAAAAAACGCTCGGTGTTTGCAAAGCAATAAATAGGAAAGAAATCGGCCTTAAACGAGCAAATGATGTGGAGTTGATGTATAAATAATTTATCATTCAAAAACAAAAATAAAAATAAAACATGTACGTTTCGCCCTTACTTGGGCTTCTTCAGCAAATAGTTAAAAATTACAAGTGACAATAAAATAATATAAACAGCACAAAAAAATATAATAATAAGAATAAAAATAAAGTCTATTAAAACGCGAGAAAAAGAAGCCAAACCAAGGTCAGACAATAAAAATATAAATAACGTTATGGAAAAAGAAAGGCCGTAAAAAATAAAATGAAAAAGAGTAAAAACTAGCACTACAAAATTACGTAAAAAGGAAAACGTCAGAAATCAAAAGTTTGGGTCCATGTGCAACTGTTCGTTCGTCTGCGATATTTGCAACCAGTCAGTAAAGTCAGTAAAAAAACGAGAAACTATGTCAATACATCCGAACTACAATAAAAAAGGATAATCCCTATGTCAAATAAAAGTAAAAGTAATATTAAAAAAATAGAATGTTCCTTAAAAAAGATTAACTTACAATGATAAAGGTAGCGAATGGCCTTAGTAATAATACTTGTCTGACTTCAGCTTGACCTAATCTGTTAAACTGTCAGAAGGTGACTGTGAAGTTTAAATTTCGAGAAGCGATCTCAAAGACCTGAACAGTGATGGGTAAGATCGTAAATGTTAAAGTTTGGAGAGTGTGTTCAAAAGATCTAAATAGCAATCATCCAGGAGATCAGTATCATTCATACAGTTCAAGCCTTTGTTTTGCTCCCTGATGTGGATCATTTCCGAAATTATTCTCTTGTGATAATTATGTTCATGATCCAAAATTTTAACATTTTCCTAATCGAAATCGTGGTTAAAATTAATTATATGTTCGGACACAACCGAATGTTTCGAGTGATCAAGTCTAATATTGTTCCTATGTTCTTTCAACATAACAAACATTTTTAGTAAGTGTAAGCGCAATCATACTATAATTAGTGACTAACTATTTTCTTAATTGCATTCGCTTACTATTTATATATTGGTAATAATACCTAAAACTAATAATAACTATAATAACTAAAAAATATATAAAAGAAAAAATAAAGAAACAATAACTTTTGAGTATAATTGCATATCATTGATGTGATGATTATAATGCAGTTGAAGCAACTATAATTTGCATAATTAAAACAACTATTTAATGGTGCAACTTGCAATTGCAACCATTTTTTTCTCTACTTATGTAATTAATTAATGATTAATAAGATTACTTCTATTCTTCGATTTATTCTAAGAGCCACGTTTTCTTATCCTTTGGATATTATATTTTTTATAGTTTAATAAGATTACGATTAGTTAGAATATTTAATATATTAATAAATTAATATATTAATATATTAATAAATAATTATAAAAATTATTATTAATGCGAAGTAAGAACTGTAACATCATTGCATTGCAGCCAAATGTCACACTTCACCTTTAACTTTTTAATTGCCGGTAATATCAATAAGATTTGATGACAAATTTACTGGTATTTAAAGAGTTAAATTAAAATACAACTGCGGATAAAATATTGACAGCTGATTCTTCTCAGTTACAGCATCCGCTGATGAAATTCCTAATATTAATAAACTTTCTGATCGCAATTAAATATTATCGATAAATGTATTATCGATCAATTTATAATTAGATAATGTCACCAATTTTGATAATATATCAACGTATCTTCAATCAATATTTAAAACTTTAATCAATTTTTATAATTTTTATAATTTTCATCAAATATTGTCTATACTTTAATAAAATTTGCCCTTTGATGGCAGTTGACAATCTCTCTGCGTAAGTACCACTTTTCACGGCTTGTTCGAAAAATATTAATAGAGCAAACCTGCGGCTCTTCAATGCAACATCGGCATGGCAATTTTTACGAGTGCGTAACGTACAATTCGTGCAAATCATGACAGGAAATCCATTTGTTTACATCGAACCGAACCACAGTTATTAACTCGTCTCGTTATACCATTCCGTTTTTTTTTTTTTTTTTTTTTGCGAATTGCGAACTCTCGCGCTTTTTGCTGTTCGAATCCGATACTATCCCAAGAGAGAGCGATATTCTGTCTACGAGATATAATACCACTCGCAATAAATATTTACGCCTGAATGAAATCGCCTAAACACTCAGCGTGTCCTGAAAGAATATACCCACACAGCACACTTTCTCCTGAGAATACCTCAAATTGTCCTAGATTGACAAAGGCGATCCCGCGGATATTCCAGTGAGCAGCATCCGGGATATCCCAAAAAAATATCGTAGGATATCGTAAAATTTCGTAAGATGTCATAAAATGTCCTATTAATATTTTACGATATCCTATCATAGTCAAATATGTCCGCAGAACACAGTTTTCCGAGAGACGTCCTGAGAATGTACTTAGACATCTTTAGAATATCTCTTAGAGAATTGTGTGTTGTGTGGGATTCTATCATATCCTTTAGCTTTGCATAGTATCAAGTAATGATATATTGATATCGGCAGCTTTCTCGCATGTAACGCGTTATGTATCATAAATATTAATTATTTCATGATCAATTATATTATTATATAGTATATAAATAAAAAAACTAAAAGTATATAAATAAAAAAATGCAAAAACTAGAAAATATATTTTATTATTAATTGGAAATTTTATTATATAAATGTATTCTTTAATCCATTAGCAGCAAAGGATATGTATATTATATGCTGCAAAAAGTAGTCTCCCAAAACTGGTATAGCACACAGCAAAGGTTTGCAAATGAAAAGTGACAGAATGAAGATTAGAAATAAAAAATGTCATAATTATTATTGACATATAAACGATTGTGTGCCAATTGAGATGTATCTTACAATTAAATTTTAAATTTAATTATAATTTATAATAACTTATAAATGTCTAAAATAAACTACATTCAAAAAAATAGAATACAATGTATTTGTGTCATTGTGATTTATGGATTGTATTCATTTTTAACAATAGAAAAAATAAATACGAAAAAAAATTTTATTAAGATTTTTATTGTATTAAATGTTATATTAAGAATAGAAATTACAAATATTTGGCATATCATTTAAAATAATTCATTTTTATTATGTAATAACATAACAATAACATATTTTCAGTTTCATATGGTTTTTCATATTTTGAAACATTTCCATTTCGTTCGTAGGACTCACACATGTGGACACTTATATATCCTTTGGATATCCGTTGGATAACTGAGATTCAGGATATCCCAAAAAAATATCATATCTTATGGTTATTACGATATCCCAAAATGACATCCGTTAAATATCCATGGGATAAAGTGTGCTCCGTGGGTATTAATAAAGCCAGCTAAAATCAGCTTATCATATATTTGATAACATCAAAAGCGAGAGAATCACCAACTTTTTTCACGCTATTTTCTTCGTTACGACAAACGCACTCGTTTACTCATTAATAATGATTTGTGACATCATGCGTATTATGTGATAGCGCACCAACGTTATTTTTATAGCTGTTATTTTTATAGAGAAATCATCCGTATCAAATCGACATTAATATAATAACAAAATTTTTAACATGTTGAGGAATTAACCAAAGGAATTAACACTGACTGATGCTTCTTAACTTACTAAAAATGCGTATAATACACAATAACATCAGTAATTTAAACATTGAAATAATAATATTTATAATAATATAAATTGAAATCATAATATTTAAAATAATACGTGCACATGTGAATATGTAAATACTTATTTTTATATTTTTAGAAACTTAAATAAACAAATAAACTTAGAAATATGATATATATGATTGTATTCATAGTATGAATAGACGGAGCATAGTGCTTCCAAACTGGTGCCAGAGAATAGTAGAACTGCGACAGAGTAGGAAGTTCACGAATCATAAACCTTCTTTTTTCTCGTATATCATTTTAAGCAGAATTGTAAAATAAATAACACACATATAGTATTTAATACAAGAACATTAATTTGCAATCTCAGATATGAATTCGTAAAATGTGAAATAAATTATTCAATAACTTTTAAGATTGTAGAAATTGTATTATATTCAATGTATTCTCAGTGCAATTATATGCAGTGCAGTTATATGTACATCAATTAATTTGATAATAATAAATACTTATTTATAAAAAAATATAACATTGCCGGTCTCCACACAATTATGTACTGTACATTTTCATGACATAAATATTGTATTTTGAATCCGAGAGTCATCACCTGGGATGATTTTTACATCTCAGAAAATAAAGCTCAATCATAGTAATAATTGAGAATACAGAGGGAAGACCGTTGTCATACGGGAATGATTGTCAAAAAGCTTATAACTTAATCAATATAGTCAGAAAATTCTCTTCTTTATACTGTAAAATACTGATAATATTAATTTGTTGTGTAAAATGGTTTGTGTTCTCAAAGCACCGCTTATATTATTTATCACAACTTTTAAGAAAATGTAGTTGATGAGTAAATCTTTCTGATCTCTTATTTTGTTTTTTTTTTTTGTTAGTTTTTGGCATTACTAATCGCGATTTCACTGTAATCGTGGAAAATAGTATGTCTTAGATAAGTTCTTCTATAGTTGATTAATCATTGTTATAAAATTTGTGAATATAATCTCTCTTACAAAAAAACATGTGGGGTAGATTGTCCTAAATAAACCTCTCTATCTATTCTTCGAGAGAGTGACGTTTTCCATCTGGCAATACCGATTTGAATAATCGTTCAGAGGATATACGAAATTAAATTGTAATTATGGTACAAAAACAAGAAAGAAAGATAGAGGTAAAACTCCGCCTGATATTATTTTGAAAGCCATTAGAGCAGTGAAAATACATAATTTATGTATAATGTAATTTTTCTACCGACAAACCGTATTAAAATTTAATATGAATTACTGTGCATTAAGTCGTTATTGCAAAAAATCCCTGAATATGTAATCCCTACCAACCTTGGAACATGTGATTGTCACTTTTTCACAGTTTCATTTAAAATTAAATAACTTATTTAATTGTATATTATTTGTATAATGATATATTCAAGAGTAATATTGTTTTTTAATATCTAATGTAAGATGTTAGTATTGTAACGTATATATTGTTTCAAAATCTTACATCCACTTTTTTCTAAAAAAAATCAACAATTATTATTATTACTCGATTATTACTGTCTGTATCAAGGATACTTGTATTATCGAAGAACTTGAGATTGAAAAACGAAAATGATATATCAAGAGACCCGGGACTGCTCTATGAAATATCCATGATATATTCTTCTCTTTCATTTTGTATAAATTTGGATCAAATGATTGAAAGATCGATAATGATTGAAAGTCGATAAAAAAAGCGGATATCTATTGTCATGTTTCGTCAAATCGTCCATTTAAGTACTCTACCCGGGAGTTGGACTAGTTGCGCGGAATTTTTAGGACCGAAATAATAGCGTTTGTAAGTGGTATAGCGGGGATCTGTTTTGTTTATCTGTCGATAGTCGGGATAATCTATTTTAACATCGACAGGAATTAAATGATAGGTGTGAAGCTTTTCAACCTGAGAATCTGCTTCTAATTTTTGGAAGGTTTCGAGTAGGTAGAAAAGATCTTTTTGAATTGAAGGCCTGTTTTATTTGGAATCTGAGTCGTTTTACTTCCACTCGTTTACCTCCCCTCTTCTTCATTAATGTTGATTACGTCCAAATTCTCAAAGTGAATCTGAAATCGCTACACAGAGCAGCGATAAACCCAATCCGCTACACTCTTCAGCAGCGTAAAGGTAAGCTAAATTTGGAAGTAATGACAACGGAAATTCTTCTGCTGAGAACAAACTTTAGCAGCCGCTGCACTTAGGCAGCGTCAAGAACCAGTCCGCTACGCTCTTTGTCAGCGAAAAAACCCAAGTCCGCTCTCGGAGGCGACCGATATAAATTCTAATTACAAGTCAGATTCCAAAAAAAAACCAAGCAAATTAAGTTATTATCGTGAATTACCTTTATTATTTCTTTTCATGTGAGGTTACAGGATTGTTGCAAGTGTAGAATGCTTAATTCAAGCAAGAATGTGATAGCGATACGAGCGACAAACATAAGAATAGCGACTACTTGTAGAGGAATGAATGCGCGAAGGTTCGCGGAGAACCAAGACTGAATTGATTTGAGCTGAATTACAAGCTGATATTGATTCTGACACTCTGATACTCTCTCTGAGTGACATTTTTCGTCTCTATACCCAAAACTTTACCACTCATGAATTTCTCAAGGGAGAAGGGTTTATCTCGATTTTCCTCTATTAACTTCGGGCCCTTTTAGCGATCCTACATATCAAATGTTAGTTTACGTCAACTCCTGCTCTGTTCTATTTACTGAGGTTGACTCATAAATAAAAAAATTATCGGTACATGAGTTTGGTTGTTTATATCTTGTAGTGGCCCTTCGTAGAGGATGTTATTCTTTCTTAGTTTATGATTGAGATTATTGAGATATGTCAGTGTTCTCTGCTCCGTCGTAAATTAATTGTCGATACTATCAACTGACACTATCAATAAAAAATATTGGTCAAAGTAAAAGAAATGAAAGAAAAAAAGAAAGAATGACATCACCGATCAAAAATCTTTTCTGAAATGAAAAAATGGATGAAAAAAATAGATGAAACAGGAAGAGAGGAGCATTAAATAAGGAAAAAGAGCTTGAAATGGACGAGAACGAAAGACGAATAGAAAGCACAGCGTTTTCGGTGCAGTTTGCGCGAAGAGAAAGTCAAAAGTTAAAAGAGGATGACCAATGTAAACCAGTTTGGAACTCGTTAAGCAATGCGAGTGCAATCGTGTCGAGTTTATTCAATGGATACAAGTCCGTCGATGTGTGTGTATTTCCTTTTTTATTTTTTCCTCCTTTTTTCACTTGTAGTTTATTTTACGCACAGGCCGCGCGGCGTGGCGCCTCTTTCCTATCGGTCGCTTTTGATCCCACGTCTGATCATTCTTTCATCGTCATTGCAAATCCATTTATCGCTCGTAACTCTCCGTGAAAAACGGCGAACGTGCAAAGAGAGAAAGAAAGAGAAAAAGAGAGAGAGAGAGAGAGAGAGAGAGGTAGAATAGATAGTTTCGCCTGTTTACATCGGCGGATATCGATCATGGTTGAGCTTTAGTACTCTTAATGGAAACGCATTCGCATCGTTTGTCGATTCATTGTTTGTCTACGACGTCTCTCTATCCGTACAATCTTTATTCTCATCGAAATTCTCTAATTGTAAAAGCACATTCTCTAATCTTCTCGGATTTCTTCCAATTTACTGATAACATGAAGTTATAAAATTTTTAATCAAGAAAAAAATATTTGATTTGTCTATTTGAATAAAATGATTTACCGTAAAACCTATTTTAATTTAATATATATCTTTAATATTATGTTATTATAACAAAATATTTATAGAAATTATATATATATATTTATAAAATTTATTTAGAATTTTTTAGAATTTTCCTATTATATATAATCATCATAAATTCTGTCACTAAGAAAAATAGATTTATTTTATAACTAAAATAAAAAATGAAGGCATACTCGATTTATTGATTACAAAATATATAAAAAAAATTACAAAATAATTACAAAAAATATAAAAAAATATTCATAACTATTAAAAATGTCCTCTTTTTGATTTTACAAATCTCTTCAAACAGTCAAGCTTTAAACTCTCACAGAATCTCGATTCTACTTCTATTTTTATCAAATCAATCTTTAGAGCCTCGATATTTTGCTGAGATTTAAAACAAGCTTTTTTGAGACTTAAATTTTAAAGGAAAGGTTGTTTTAAATATCGTGGCAAAGATTGATCTGATGAAGGCATGAAGTGCCGATATTCATTGAGGTTTTGCGTGTTGTGAGAGTTTGAAGAAATTTGTGAAAGTAGACATTTATAATTGTTGAACATTTTTAGTTACTAAAAATTTTTATATTTTAAACTTTATATTTTTTGTAATTGATTAATTCGGCATCTACGGAGTGTCCCAAAAAGATCGGGATGACAAATATTCCCTGAATATCTCGGTAAATATAATAAGTTTTACAGAAAAGTGTTTCAGAAAAAAATTGTAGGACATCTATTTACTGATGTTATCAATTTGACTTTGGATGGCGTCATCAAGATCACGTCAAGATTACATCGATTTCTTTTAATAAAACTCCCTATTTTTTATTGTATATTCTTGTATCTTAATTCAAGAACTTTCCAAAATACTATAACAAAGTTTATTTTCATTAAGTACTTTTCAAATTAGGAGGTTTTAAGTTATAATACTCTCAGCATTAATATTAGCCAAGATAATATAATTTTTTTATGACAGACGTTTTAAATCAAAATAAAACCAATGTTAGAAATAAAACCAATTTAGAAAAAATTTATTAAATTTAATTTGATTTGATGCCTCGATAAAATAACAAGTTATCATAATTCCACGTCCGGCATAACGTAGAAAAAAAAAACAATGCGAAAGTCCGTCGAATGAACAATCATCGTTTCACCGTTCATCGATTAGGAAAATAATTCGTCGGTTGCTAAAACAAGATGAGTAATAAATTGAATTCAGCATCAAGCGGCATTCATATCCCTCGCTGATTGATAAAACTCTTCTTGTCTTCAATTTTATTTTTCATTATTTAAAAATTAGTCCTTGTTTTTGTTCAGACCATTTCTTGTTCTTTATACTTAGCTACCATTTGCTTCGGTAATTATGACATATTTTTCGGAAGAAGAACGAATATCTCTCTTAATAATGCAAAGATGGGGTAATCAATAAAGAGCTAACAATGAAATAAGGCAAATTTTCAACGATAGATTCCGTAATGAAAACCGTATCTCAAAATTGACTGTCAAACGAATAAAGCGCTTCAAAAAAATTGGAAACGTGAAAAATCGTACAATTCCAGGAAAGAACTGTCGGCGACTGTTGAAGAGAAAATATTAGATGTTGTACCTTTGTAAAAGATCAGAGACTATTCATCCGTAAAGCAGCTCAACAACATGATACAAGTTGAATGTGCAGAAAATTTTGAAACGAATTAAATTTCATCCAGACACAATTCATCTTGTACAAGAACTAAACAAAAATGATTTCGATCGACGAAACGAATTTTGTGAGCTCATGATGCAGAGAATTGACGAAAAACCTAATTTCAACTATTTAGCATATTTTTTTTGACTGAAGCAACTTTCGAAGTGAATGGTAATATCAATAGACATAACTGTAGATTATGATGTGATGAAAATCTTTACTGGACAATACAGGCACATGCACAACGTCCAAAAATCTAAATATTTTGGCAGGTATCTTAAACAAAACATTGAATGGGTCACATTTTATTGAAGGCAATTTGACATCAGCGAAATATAAAAATATGCTAAGGAATCAGATACTCTTGGCAATACAAGCAATAATAGGTGAAAACTTTGATCAGATATAATTTCAGCAAGACAATGCAATATCACATTACGGAAAAGAAATTCATAATTATTTGGACACAATTTTTCCTAATCGGTGGATTAGCAGAAAAGAAAGGATAAGAGGCCACGATCGCCAGATTTATTGCCACTCGATTATTTTTTATGGGATCATCTAAAAAGCAGATTGTATAAAACAAAACTACAAAATCTAGATAATCTTCATCATCGAATCCGGGAAGAAAGTGCACTAATTTAAATAACCGGATTTCATTAGGAATGCCGTGATAAATTTTTATCAAATAGCACAATGTCAAATCGTAAATGCGCATTTCGAACAATTATTATGATAAATGAACACAAAATGTATTTACTATAACGATTATTTTCTAGATCTTCAAATGCCTGATCTTGATTTGGTTGGATTTTTGCTTTTGCTGGCTGGATTTACGACCGATCTTGCCTTAATTGACTGGATCTGTGACTGATCTTGTCTTAGTTGGGTCACACACGCACACGCACATAAAAGATGATAATCCAATCAGGTAATCTCCATGTAGTAGCACCTTGGATAATACTAATACCGGTAGTACTCTAACATTCAACCCTCATAACTCAAAAAGTACTTAATGAAAATAAACTTCATAATATTTTGGAAAGTTCTTGAATAAAGCTACAAGAATATGCAATAAAAATAGGGTGTATCATTTAAAAATATCGATGTGATCTTAACCTGACCTTGGCGACACTATCCAAAGTCAAACCGATAAGATCAGTAAATAGATTTTTTTAAATCTTACACTTTTGTTTGAAACACTTTTTTGTAAAATTTATATTTTTTGAGATATTCAGGGATGCTGATCTTTTTGGGATACCTGTATAAAAGTATTACATGCTGCTCATTATTTCATAACATAAAAATTAATTCTATTTTTCTTAGAAATAGAATTTATGACATGACAAAGTATATAAAAACTTAATTTTTGTCTTCCAACAATTGTTTTAAGATCGACCTGTTTTACAAAATAATTAAATTGGTCTATCGAATGCAGTTCTGGATAAACATCAACGATTAGGATTTTTTCCGCATACAACTGTGTAATTTGCACAGAGTTTTCGGCCTAATTCTTCATAGATTAAAATCATTTCCGTTTTTTTCTTCTTGATTGTACATTTTCTTCCTTCAATATTGCACAAACGCGGATAATGCTAAAATAATTATTTTAATATGATGTCAAGAAGGCATTGAATGACTTTTAATTTGTGTATCACTAGTGACGCATACCTAGCTGTAAATATTTTTAAACGTACTTTCAACTAGACATCGAAATTCTGTGCAAATTACACAATTGTATGCTTATTAAAAGTGCGAGACAATCATTCATTTATTATATTCAAAAATGTATGGAAATTAACGATATTATTGAACATCTCCTCATTTTGAATACTTCCTGCAATAAAATAAACAAATATTTTCACTGAAATCGCGTAAGTTTTTATTCACTTTTTTTCCATATAAATGTGATTTTTTATGTTTAAGACTATCTTAAGATCAACATATTCTATATAATTGAATTTGTTTTTTATGATCTATATTACTACGTTAACAAAAATATTCCATCCCATTTAAAAAAAATAGCAACCTTTCAATCCTTCAAACCTTTCAAAATCTCAAAAAAATATGATCTTTAGAAAAATTTTTTGCTTATCCTAATATTTGCTTCTTCGAAACAAATAACTTTTCTTCTTGGTATTTTTTCGTATCATTAAAAACAACAAAAATATTCTAATGCTCGAGTTATAGGAAACACTCTGTATATAAATTTCATATATTTTCAAATTCATATTAAATTCATATTATATTAAACAATAAGAATAGTATAATAATATAGTATAATAATAAAAATATAATTATATACTAATTAAGATGCAGTGTTTATGATATTCGCGGTGAACAATTTTACTCGATTAAAAATTGTATAATTTATCATATGAATTACAATGAAAAATTTGAAATGATAAACATTTAATATAAAAGATACAAAATATTATCGGAACATTCAAGAAAAGGAGAAAAATTAAGCGATCGGCTTGATGCCAAAATGAATTCAACAAATGTATATTTCTCGCAGAAAAACACTCATTCGAGATAACTTTCTGATCGAAGTCGACGCAAATATGATTGCCCTTTCTTACTTGACCCACTGTATATTTGCATGACACGTTTGTTTGTTAAACAAAATTCGATTTGTCAATTGTATGTAGCATAAAGGCAGCGAATATGGAATCATAACTAATATAGAATAAAAACTTATTTTTTTAACAAAGCATTATATTCTAGTGATAATCATTGGAAGTTGTTTCAGTTGTTATCAAACAGTGAATTCGATGTGACAACGAATTTTTCTGATATAAGTATTTATTTATTTTGTTGCACCTGGAAATCTGATAGCACTATCTTGAAAATGTTCTATAAGCTGAATGTAAGTTATTTAATGTCTGTATTACATATACGTTTTTAATAATCTTGCATGAATAATATTACGCCGTTTAATTGCGATTTGTAACTCTATTGAAATGGGAAGAGTTTGTGTATCATATTAAGACGTGTTGGTAATATGAAATACATAATTAAATTATTATGGAATAAAGAGTAAAGAATATATTTTGTTCTTTTTATAAATAATAAAGAACATGTTTGATGTTAATGTTTATTTTATGTAATAATTTAACGAATTAGGATTTGATTTTATTGTCCATGTTCATGATGTAATTTTATTTTTTATGTGTTACATTGTACAAAGATATGATTTTTAGCTGTTTTGATCAATTTACATAAAAAAAAATAAATAAATTTACTTCATTTTTTGTGTTATTTATTACTGTTTCTCAAATTTAACCAGTATTCCATATTATATCCCTTCCCCCCCCCTCATTTTCTCACTTTTTACTTTTTTGTAAATACTGAAGTTGGACTTAAATTTCGGAGACTTTCATTTACTGGATGTTATAATTAACATGTTGCYMMAGARTTCTGCGTTTATTAGAAATTTATACAGGGGCAATAACTTTGTCCACCTTGAATATCACCGCTATTTTTARAGATATGAAAATATTGTRATTAYAAAAGTTGTAGGGCATCAAGAGGACTATAACATATGTTAGCAATAATTTTTCTAGGTGGAGGCACTTCGGAAATTTCAAGGTTACATCCACTTTTTTAAATGGCATGCTGTACTTTTTTAATCTTAGTGTAATAGCGAATGTTTAGATTTCAACGACCTATAATAAAAGGTCATTAGTTATTGAATAAAGAAATAAAACAATGATTCTTACGTATCATATTTTATCAATAGAACACTTAATAGTATAAAATATGATAACCTTATACGTAATGATCTCGGAATTTTATAAGGAGATGTACAATTGCATATTCGTCGAGTAATATGATATCAACACGATGGATGTCCCGCTATATTACGGACGTAGAGTAACAACTACACTCAATGAAATCTTCCTAAATCGATGGATAAGACGCTGGCCGATTTCATAGCCAGCTCGTTCACCTGACATAACACCACTCAACTTTTTTTGTGGGGAACATTAAAAAATATTGTATATCAGGAAGTGCTGAATCACACCGGAAAATAAGAAGCGACGAATTATTGCAGCATCAGTCCATAAGTTAAGAAGTGTTTCTGGAATTAAACGATTRCAGTGTTGCATTAATGCAAACGGACATCACTTCGAACACTTTTGACGTAAGAATCATTGTTTTATATCTTTAGTTAATAACGAATGACCTTTTATTGTAGGTCATTGAAATCGTCTAAACACTCGCTATTACATTAAGGTTAAAAAAATACAACATGCCATTTAAAAAAATGGAGGTGATCTTGAAATTTTCGAAGTGCCTCTACTTAGAAAAATTATTACTATCATATGTTATAGTCCTCTTGATGCCCTACAACTTTTGTAATCACAATATTTTCATATCTCTAAAAATAACGGTGATATTCAAGATGAACAAAGTTATTGCCTCACCCTGTATATGCATTTGTATCAGAGTAATATTAATTTAAAAATTAATATTTCATTATTAATAAGTGTAAGCTATTTATTAATGTGATGAGCTCTTGAAATATTAACAATAATCAATTAATCT
>JANQDE010000317.1:0-12991 GCA_037157785.1 Cephalotes varians
TTAAAAATAATGGTTTTCTACAGTTTGAGCAATATCTGCCTTCTATTGCATCGTGATAATTAGTTACGTGTTTTCTTACGGCTGATAGTAAGTCAATATGCACGTCTCTTAAATCGATCATACACGACGYGCAYACATTATAATCATTGCCTRTTGAATAATAGAAATATATCGCGCACTGTTTTGTATTACCATTTAATGCGTTGATCTGTGAATTGTCTAAAATTTTTTCATCAAATTGTGTAAAGTCTTCACTGTAATCACTTATGCAATCACTGTCATCGGATAATGGCCCATCTTCATCCGATTCGCCGCCCATTTCTTCTTCTATAATATTATCTACGTCCATTTCTTCTAATACGTCGTCCACGATGTTCATAAAGTCTTCATCATTTATCATTTCCATTATTCTTAATAACACTTTTTATTCTTAAAAACACTTAAAGATTTAGAAACTCTTAAAGACTCAGTCGCACAGACGTCCAATGCGCTACTGCGATACTACCCGCTTTCCAACCATCATTTTCAAAATCAGCCTGAAACGCTATTTTCACGTTAATGGCTCGGTGTCAATAAAAAAAGGATATCGCTCGGCGAAGATCTTTATCTTAAAAGGGGTCATGTTGTCGACTGACATTTTTGGGGATACCAAGACGTTGCGGTATGTTCAATATAAACAAAGCTGAAAAAATTATGGCGATAAAAAGGATATCGTTCGGCGAAGATCTTTATCTTAAAAGGGACAAAGTAATAAAAATTATCTTAGTCACACAAAAGGGCCTTGTTACGCCGGAGTCCCCCTCTCTTGTAGGGCCATGCCCGGAGTCCCCCCTCCCTCGTGACGTCATGCCCCTCGTCCCGGAGAACCCCCCCTGCCCCGCATTCCCCTCGGAGCTCCCGGGTTAGAACCCGCCTTACTATGCTACTAATATTATATATATTCATAATTTTAGCATATCATTTAGTTTAATAACGCTAGTCGCTGTGACAGGATGACATATGTTCATAGTCACATTAACATAATCTAATAGTGACAAATCGGTATAAGGTAACCTAATAATAAAAAGTTATGAGAAGCATACCTCTGGTTTACGTTACAAATTCATTTTGATCATATCCAAAAAAATTCTTTTTACAGATGGGAAATCTGTTATTATTTCTTCCCATTTATTTTCTTTACGCAATTTGTTGATTTGTTTACGTTGCTGGTAGATTTTAATTTTCTTTTTATATAATACTTTTTTAATCTGTCTTAGTTTTTGTCTATAACATGCTTGAACTGATGTTTGTATATTGACTTGCTTGTATATTTGACACTGGTATTATAACAGAATTATGTATTTCTATATGCTGTATTTCTATATGCTATATTTCAAAATTAGAAATAATATTAGTACTAACTCTATCTTGTTCAATAGATGATAATTGCAAAGTTGGAAGTGCTCAATATTTCAAAATTCGCTGTGCAGCTTAGCTTACAATATAATCATCATTAAAGTGTAATGTACAAATTCGCAAGTTATTTAATGTTTGTGAGGGTGCATCTGTAAAATAAAAATACTATTGTTAATATGTATTAAGGGGTTATACTACCCAGCAAATTTTTTTTTCCCATTTTTTTTTTATTGGCTTAAATGATGCATAAACTATTTAAAAATGATATTCAAAAACTATTTTGGGAAACAAACTATGAAAAACAATTTTTATACCTCATTTTCCGAGACGCCTTTGAGCGCTCTGAAACGTTTGAAAAGGTCGCTCTGCTGCGCGCAGCATTTTAAGTGTATTACAACTCTGTTGGTAGTTTTTGCCGGTACAAATCAGTTATATTTCTTCGAAATATATATAGATGGCATTAATAAATCTTAAAGAAGCCATAGGATGCCACAGTAACACTGACGTAGCAAACAACTTCACGTGCTACTCCGAGTTACGCGCTCATCTGCTCTTTAGTTTAGTGTATTTTTCGTATTTTTTTATAAAAAAATGAGTGGGAAAGTGTACACTGACAAGAAAGGGAGCAAATCATCATCATCATCTCGTGCCAGTCGGAGCAGAATTTCCAACAGAAAGCCGCCCAACCGCCACAGCTTCGAGGGCGACACCGAAGGTGTTTCTAGGCTCACGAAAAAAATGAAATCTTCAACATCCAAAGATGATATTGAAGTCGATGCTGCATTTGGCTACCGAATCGTGAATTTTTGTTCTGTTTTTATCACGTTGTCGCAAATTCTAGTGTGTAAAAATTGCGCAAGTAATGTTACTTTTTCGGAGTCGTGCAAACGCGGCCTTGGATTCAAGCTCGTTGTAACGTGTGAAAAGTGCGGAAGTACTACTATTGACAGTAGTCCTTTAATTAACGGCCATGCTTTTGATATAAATAGACGCCTCACTTTTACTATGAGATTAATCGGTATTGGGATTCAAGGAATAAATAAATTTTGCGCGTTCATGTGTCTTCCAAAACCAGTGTTTCAAAAATCATACGATGAAATTGTACAAAGTATAGCAATAGCTACGGACGCTGTGAAAGACAAATTCTTACGAAAAGCTGTCGAGGAGGAAAAAAAGATTTCTGTAGAAAAAGGACAACTTGAGGGACTGACAGTGTCGGGGGACGGCTCCTGGAGAAAGCGTGGCTTCTCTTCTCTTTATGGATTTGCAAGCTTGATTGGATGGTTTTCAGGAAAAGTAATTGATATTTGCGTAAAATCAAAATACTGCAAGGAGTGTGAATATTGGAAGAAAAAGAAAGATACTGCTGAATACGAAGAATGGCACGCTTTACGCGAAAAACACTGTGATGCAAATCATAGCGGAAGTGCGGGAAAAATGGAGCCCGACGCTATAGTTGAAATGTTCTCGCGTTCTGAGTCTATGTACAATGTTCGATACGCTTATTACATCGGAGATGGCGATAGCAAGACACATAAGAGTATCCAAGATACTAAACCGTACGGTGATTTTCCTGTTATTAAAAAGGAATGCATAGGACATGTACAAAAAAGGCTCGGAACAAGATTGCGCAATTTGAAGAAAGAAGTTAAAAATCTTGGTGGTCGAGGCAAGTTGACTGGAAAGTTGATTGACGAACTAAGTATGTATTACGGACTGGCTATACGTCGAAACACAGATTCAGTAGAGAATATGCGCAAAGAAATATATGTATACATTGTATCATAAAATTTCAACGGATGAAAAGCCTCAGCACGACAGATGTCCCGTAGGAGCAGATTCTTGGTGCTCTTGGCAAAAAGCAAAAGCCTCGCATACTCTCGAAATATACACTCATAAACCAGCTATGCCAATGCATGTATTCGATGCTGTTCAAAAGATTTATGAAGATCTAACGAGAGAAGATTTTCTCTCCCGTTGTCTCGGAGGATTTACTCAAAATGCGAACGAAAGTTTAAATGCCGTCGTTTGGTCGATAGCGATATCCAGCGGCAAAAGCGTGGTTGATATTGCAACTAACATCGCTGTAATTACGTACAATTGTAGTTTTGGAGGATTGTTAGAGCACACTTCAATTGAAGATTAATTCAGAATTGTACAATTTTTGCATGGAAGTCGATCAACGTCGAATTAAAGCCGCAAATCGCTCAGCATCGAAAAAGCGCTCGGAAAGACCTTACGTCGCTTCGAAAAGAGACTGAAGAGCAAAATACATGCTTGGAAGAGCAGTTATACGGTGCTGGGATAGCAGAGTAAAGGTAAAAAAATTAGCTAGCCTATATTTTGAATATTTCATATAGTAAATGTGTTTTGAAACTTTAAACGCGTTTTTCTCGAAACTATGTTTTTCAAATTGGCGTGCAGCGTAACTCGCTCAATTTTGATCGGATTTACTTGAAAATTTAACTGTAGCTTCTTAGATAGATTATATATCGAAGTACACACGGTTTTTAAGATTGATAAATAATTACATTTGCAATAAACAATTTAAAGTCGATTTTTTGCCAAAAAATGAAAAAAAAAATTAAAATTGATGCCAATTTGTGAATTTTCAAAAAAATTTTATAATCTTGGGTACTTCCAAAGAAAAATTAATGTAGATTAAGGAAAAATTTTTTTTTTTGCTCTAGGTGATGTACGGAGACTGCTACACTGCACGCCGATTTCCTCGTCGGAAAAAATATTTGCTCAAGTCATCTGATGCCACGACGCCATTTTGTATCGTAAATTTAAATAAAAAATATTTTTATATACCTTAATACATGTACAGGGTGGCCCATTTTAATCTAACCACTCAAATAACTCACTGGGAATGACCTAAATCAAAAAAAGTTTCGGGACAAAAGTTTCCTATTTTTGGGGGGAAATTGAATGGTGACCTTGAAGTTGACCTTGAAGTCGATTTTCAAGGTTATTTCAAGGTCTACTTCATTTTTTTAAATAGGAACCCCTATTTTTGACCCCAGATTCTGATAATGCTTGAAATTCTGCGTTCAACCATATAAATTTTAATAAGGGTCAAATGTCATTTCAAGGTCATTTCAAGGTCAAAAAGAAAAAAAAAAATTATAAATAAATACTGATTATAAACATAATTTTGACTTCAATTGACGATATTGCATGGTGAAAATTTTTCTCCTGTCAGCATTCCCCAGGAATAACGACTTTAACGTGGCAAAACTTTGTTTCCATCGTAGTGCTTGTTTATCGTGAGTCCTCTATTGCAGTGCTCGGAATTAAATACACATTTCAGTCCGATTTCCGAGGCGTAGCCCAACCGTACTTTTCAGCAAATTATCATTATGGTTTCAGCATATTATTCCAGCATATTATTTCTTATCGCGACGCTCCTGAGGCACAGCGTCACGTGAGCGATCGGCGGCTCGGCCGTCGAGCTACGAGCGGTAGTGGGAGGACGGTGGGCTGCGCCTCGAAAATCGGGCTGAAATGTGCATTTAATTCCGAGCACTGCTCTATTGAAATCAGCTCTATTGACTCACGCTAAACAAGCACCCCATCGTGAGTGGCAAGGGGACTCACGCTAAATAAACACCCCAATGGGAACAGTAGTCCTACCACGTCCAAGTCGTTGTTCCTGGGTAACGCTGAGAGTAGGAAAATTTTTGACTATTTGTTGAGTTTCTACAATTATTTGAATTCCTTAATAATAATCAATAAAATAATCTTTTTTTCTTTGAAATGTTGACTTTTTTCAAAATGATCTTCTGCTTGACATTTTACTCTTATGTCAAAAAAAAAGGAATTTATTAGTAAAGTTTTCTTTTTTACTTTTTGAACTTGAAATGACCTTGACCTTTGAATGGAAAGGTCAAAGTAACCATCAGAATCAAGATCCAAGGTAAACGCTTCTCTCCATGATTCAAGAACTACCAACACCACGCTGCGTAATCCTTATGATGATTTTTGAAAAAAAAAACCTTGAAAATTTCATTATTTTGACCTTTGACTTTGAAGTAACTTCGATTTTTGGCTCCAGAGTGAAGTTTAAAGTCACGACAAATTTTTTTTCAAACTAAGATTGATAAATCTTAAATGTCACACAACCTGAAGCTAAAATTAAATAAAAAACCTTAAAAAATGAAGTTTTTCGACTATTTGACCGTGAAATGACCTTTGACCCTTAGCATGACGCATAGGCTGAAGGCGGTATTTCATGCTTCTTGAAATTTCAGGGTTCAAAACAGGCGTTTATTCTAAAAAAATAGTTTACCTTGAAAAACCTTAAAAATGCTGTTATTTTGAACTTGAAATGACATTTGACCCTTATTAAAATTCATATGGTTGAACGCAGAATTTCAAGCACTATCAGAATCTGGGGTCAAAAATAGGGGTTCCTATTTAAAAAAATGAAATAGACCTTGAAATAACCTTGAAAATCGACTTCAASGTCAACTTCAAGRTCACCATTCAATTTCCCCCCMAAAATAGGAAACTTTTGTCCCGAAACTTTTTTTGATTTGGGTCATTCCCAGTGAGTTATTTGAGTGGTTAGATTAAAATAGGCCACCCTGTATAATAAAGTCTCAAAATTTCATTTTAATCCATTGATTAGTAATCGAGAAAAAAATTCCCAAAAAAGGTTCATTTTCAGTGCGCCTGGGTAGTATAACCCCTTAATATATACATGTCACCCAAGCTTTTAGGATAATAATTACATAACGGTCTAACTTTCGTTCGGCTAGCGAAAGTTCGGAGTCGGATCAAGCTCGTCGGAGGCCAGGATAGAATAAAGAAACGTGGAATAGAATTAATAAAAGACAAAAACGTTTATTGCAGAGTTATGAACATATTTACACTCGGTGAAACAAAAGCTGTTATAAAGTCCGCGGCATGGACAGACGATTCGTTGTGGTTACGTGATGTCCGTGTGGGCATGCGAAGCGAACGGTTTTGTATTTGCGGTGTCGACTATTTACATGCTTGCATGCGATGATAGAACGGTTAAGTTTGCGAAGCGAAAGGTTTATTATTTTATGATGCAATATATTTACAATATTCTAATTACAGGCCGTATCTACGGCAAAGTGCGGTTTACGCATGTCGAGCGGTTGACATAGAGTGCAGGGCGCAAACGCGAGGCTCAATCTTAAGCCGCGAGACGACAGAGTCTTATGGAATTCGTCGCGGCCGGCGCGCAAACGGAGTCACACGTGGTGACGGCGTCGGTTTGTTGGTCGGGGGTCCGTGGCGGGCCGTGCGAGGCACGCAGATTGGCCGGCGCGGTTATTCGGGTGCGTGTCGAGGTGCGCGGCTTTCAAAACGTGGTCTTGCTTTCTGCGGTGAGTGTGGAGACAGAGCCGAGAACGCCCGAGCTCTTGACAGGAGCGGAGGCCGAGAACATCCGAGCCTTCCGAAGATGGATTCAAAGATAGAGCCGAGAACGCCCGAGCTCTTGACAGGAGCGGAGGCCGAGAACTCCCGAGCCTTCCGGAGACGGATTCGAAGATGGAGAACGCCCGTGTCTTCGGGATTTTGGAGAGAGCCGAGACCACCCATACTCTTTTTGAAACGAAAAATATTCATCAGGATAGCTGTAGCCGAGAACACCTGTGCTACCAGCTGGACGGAACGAATCCTGATCACTCCGCGCCGGGCCGTTTTATACTCGCGGTCCGGCTTCGGAGTAGCCGCGCGTAGCGGCCTTCATCGAACGCGTGGCGCGGGGCGCGCAGTGCGGGCACGGGTCGCGGGCGCGGTGTGCGCGCGGTGCGGGCGCGGGACTTCGCGTTATTTACAATATCTTATAACTATTTAGCACTACTATACACAATATATACAACATATATATATAAGTGACGTCGGTGACGTATCGTCACAATTATGGACTGACATGTTAACTTCGATTTGTATATTCACGTTTATTACCTTTTTTCCCCATTAAGAAAAACAAAGATAATAAATGTGAAGACTGCTTTATGTCGAGCAAAAATTAAAAATTTTGCAATATATTCCCACAGATATTCCTGATAAAATTTATATTTAAAAAACATCAAAATCAATTTAAATAAAAATAATTACAAGTACTTTTAAGTAAAAATATTTATAAGTATAAATATTTTTACTTAAAAGTACTTGTAATTATTTTTATTTAAATTGATTTTGATGTTTTTTAAATATAAATTTTATCAGGAATATCTGTGGGAATATATTGCAAAATTTTTAATTTTTGCTTATTTGTTTATAATAAATACTTCTAATAATAAAATATTTATAAATAAACAGTATTATTAAATTTTCTGATATACTTATTTATTAGATCAATTCATCTAATTGCTTCTAACCAAGCTTCTGTTTTATGTAGATCTTTAGGAAATCTATGTGACGGAACAGATCTTACATTTGATTTGCACTCGGGCACGCAACACGTCCATACCATCTTTGTGACCTACTTACTGCCTATAAAAATTACGAAAACTAATTAGTTATATCTTATGCACTAAATTATTTTATATGCTATTTTATATATTTAAATATTAAAGTACGTACGAACGTACGTACGTGTGTGTGTGTGTGTGTGTGCGTGCGTGTGTGCGTGCGTGTGCGTGTGCGTGCGCGTATGCATGTGCGTACGCGTGTGTGTGAGTGCGTAAGGCTGAAGATATAGAAGAAGAAAATAAAATAGAAAAATAGGATATTAAAAAAATAAAAAATAGAATAAGAATAAGAATAATAGAAAATAAAAAATTAGAAGAATAGTTTATATATTATGAATAATATAATAGAATATGAATAATTTATCGTTTCTCTCTCGAAAAGCCACCAAGTCATCTTTAACGCCTTCTATCACTTTTATCGTTTCACTTTTATCACTTTCCGTACAAACAATGAGCAGCAACAAGTTCACATCAGTTTACACAGATCGCAAGTTCTAGAGATAATGTTCGTTGAAATTTGTTGAGAAACTGTTTATTAAGACTCGTTCAGATTCGTTATACTTCGTAAGCGTTCGTAGGCAATGACCCATAGTGGGAGAAAGTTAGTGCTGCCGCCTAGGACTGTGCCTCCAATATTAGAACTAATGGAACTTCCGTCCCCACTAAAGGAGTTTGTACCCCTTGGAGCGAAATGACTTTCTACCACGAAAATTGACTTTTTATTCGTAAAATTTTCAAGGTTCGGAGCTTTTCGTCGAAGTTTGTTTGTCGAACGCTGTCCCCTTGTGCAATGTGCGGCGGCGTAGAGTGCCGGCAGACGATCGGCGGCGATTGTGTTCGTTCGTTCAGCATGGCGAGTGATTACGCAATTTTTCCGCGCTTCAAAAGTATTGAGTGCATCGCGCTGTTACGTCCCACAGACGGGACATCTTCCAGCGGTTACAGTGGATGCTCACGCTATTAGAACGCTCGCAAAATTTTCATCTATTCTCGGATTGGGAGCCTATTATTTTGCAGTAGATCACTGCATTCTAATTTTTACGTATTAATACATTTGTTTGCTTCATTGTCTGTGAAATAAACAGTTACTTGTGAGAATTTTATTATCGTTACAATCTCATATCGATGGAGATGTGAAAATCTGTGCAAATTAGTGCGTCAACGAGTTACTGACAAGCAGGTTTGTATGCTATTTTTTAGAAATTTTTGTGAAATTAAAATTTTTTTTTATAATAATTCGTTGAATTAATATATTTTCTTTAAATTTTAAGAGTTATATCGAGACTGTAAGTATTTTTTGTAACCACATATGATCGATTCGTTAAAATGTACCTTTTTTTAGATATGGGTCGTAAAAAGGATATTAATTTGGGAAAGAAAGAGGCGATTTTGGCCTTAATAAGAGAGAGCAACCTCAGTTATGCCGATATTGCCCATTCGGTGGGAGTTAGTCGGCCGATGGTTTCAAAACTGGCCAAACAGCACAAAGCCGGTACCTCAGAAATTCGGGCCCGACCATCTCGTCAGGGGGGCGGACGGGTAACCACGAAAAGGACTGACAGGAAAATTATTTTTACGGTTCTGAATAATCGAAAGCTGTCCTTACGCGAGCACTTGCGGATGTTAAGGGAGGATGGGGTGAAGATATCGCGTTCAACATTAAGGAGGCGGCTGGCTGAAAATAACATCAGAAGTTATCGGCCAACTAAAAAGCCTCTCCTCGTTCCCCGAATGAAAACTGCCCGACTAAGATTTGCGAAGGAGCACAAGGACAAGAGCGCTACCTTTTGGAACAATGTTAGTTAATTTTGTCCTTTATTAAGAATATAAAAAAAACAATATGAAAAATACTGTAATTTTCATATTTTTTCAGATTTACTTTACTGACGAATGTTCCCTTCACGCCCTTACTGAAGGGACACAGTTTGTTAGAAGACGGCCAGGAGAGAAGTTAGAACCGTCCTGCATCCAATCGCGGCTGAAGCATCACCCTTCAGTGATGGTATGGGCTGCCATAAGTGCCGAAGGTCCTGGCCCTCTCTATTTCGTAGAGGGAATGATGAGGCAGTACCAATACATTCGAGTCCTGGAGGATGTTTTTTTGCCATACGTGCAGCAATTGCGAAAAAGCACAGACCYCTTTGTCTTTATGCAGGATAACGCACCTTGTCACACTGCAAAATCGGTAAAAAATTTCCTGTCTACCAAACAAATTTCCCTTTTACCCTGGCCAGGCAATTCCCCGGACTTCAACCCTATTGAAAATGTATGGAAAACCTTAAAATCCCTTGTATACCTTCGTCACAATCCTACCCTTAAAGTTCTCAAAGAAAATATCCTAGAAGTATGGCAAAGTGCGCCTGAAATAAAAAACTGCATAAGCAGTTGCATTGGAAGTATGCCACGGCGAATTGAAGCGGTCATAAAGACGAGGGGGGGCTGCACAAAATATTAATTTTTTTATAAAAATTATAACTAATTATTAAAAAGGACATTCCAATAAACAAATCTTTTACGTTTCATCTATGTATTCCACATTCTAGTCTAATAAATATCACATTGAATATAAGCCCAAACAAAATTTTCAAGACGTTCTAATAGCTTGAGCACCCACTGTATTTGGCTAGGAACGATGCTTTTGTCGGGATGCATCGTTACAAACATAATAAAAGATTAATTAAATTATTGGACAGACTACGAGAACACAATTTAAAATTACAGCCGGATAAATGCAGGTTTCTACAAAAAGAGATGATATACCTCTGGCACATAATTAAACTGAGGACGGAATATGACCTGATCCTAATAAATTACATGCGGTAGAAAAATTTCTTGTTTCCAAGACAGTCAAAGATGTACAATCTTTCCTAGGATTAGCCGGATACTACCGAAAATTTATTGAAGATTTTTCAAAAATAGCGAAACCCCTAACAAAACTAAGAAGAGGGAAAAATTTAATTGGACGGCGAAACAACAAAATTCTTTCCAACTATTGAAAGAAAAACTGACTACCGCACCGGTACTAAACTACCCGGATTTCTAGCGAAATTTTGTGATAACTACCGACGCATCCGATTACGCAATCGAAGCAGTGGTTTCCCCAAGACCGTAACCCAAGACCGACCGATAGCATACGCCAACAGAATTTTATAGGCAGAACAAAATTATAATACAACGGAAAAAGAGCTGTTAGCGATGGGCAGTAAAGTATTTTCAGCTCTATTTATACGGGACTACATTTAAAATAGTTACCGATTATAAACAGTAGGGTATATACATAGGTTCTACACTATGAGCTTCGAGGGGAGAGTGGGACAGGAGGGGTTCTCCTTGGCGAGGGACATGATGAAGAGAGGGGAGGAGGGAGGGCTCTTTCTTCTCCCATTTAATTAATTAACTAATTAATGGGGATATCACAATTTAATTAGTGAACAATTAATTTAGATAATCTAATAAATTAAAATTAAAATAAATTAAAATTCAATTAATTTATTTCTTCGATTAGGTATTAATAATTAATTAAGATAATTTAACAAGATAGATTTAATAAAATTAAAATTCAATTAATTTATTTCTTTGATTAGATATTAACAATTAATTTAGATAATTTAACAAATTGGATTTAATAAAAATAAAATTCTATTAATTTATTTCTTCGATTAGATATGACCTGACGTAGGTATTGCACTAAAAATAAAAGTTGTCGCCGCCATGTTTTTTCTCTCATTCATTGTGATTCTCGCATGTGTTCTCCTTCTTCTTCCGTTGTGATCCCAAAAGATCTTTTTATTCATTAATCAATTAGTTGTAATAATTTTAATAATTTTTTATATCTTATATGGAGATTTTATATTAACGTTTCAACGCGTTACGAAAGCGGATTCTTATCGTAACGAAGCCTGCCTTGTAGGGATTGGTATGCAAGAAAAAAATAATTTTTACTTGGAGAGAAGTAAGGAAAAAATTTTTACTTGGAGGAAAGCGGTAGGCATGGAAAAGATAATTTTGAAGCTAATATTTAACATAATATATAGGACTATTCCTATAATATATAGGATATAAAATATAGGATGTTGAATATAGAATATAAGGGAATATAATATAGGAATAAAAGTAGTAATAGTAGTAGAATTAGTAGTAATGCGGGACTAAAAAGGAGCTCTAGTGTCACCTAGATCTCTTGATCCTTTGTGAGCCTCGCTTGTTATCCTCAGGGTTATGCAGACATCCCCAGCCCAGTGTTCAGCATCAGGCTTATTAGGCTGCTCACCCTTTTATCGAGTAGATCTCCGGGTTCTATAAACATGCTACCCTAGAGTCTACATTTTTTGCAAGAGAGCGCAGGACAACGGCACAGAATATGTGAACTGTCCTCGCTATCTTCTCCGCAGAGGCGGCAATCTTTACTCTCGGTAAGGCCGAGTTTGTATAAGTAACCTGTTAGAGCCACCTTTTTTTTTTTCTTTTTATTCTCGCTGGGGAAATGCTTTTTACGCATCCCCCGCCCCCGAACTAACTCATCAAGGGCGAGGGTATGTGGGACTCGCCCTATTTAACGGGCCCTACCCACTAAAACCCCAGCGGGTGTTCTACGCGTGCGTTACCGGGGCTGGTCCGGGATCTGAACATCTGTATTACTACCGGACCAGCCCCCGCAACCCATTTGGCCCTAACCTCGGCTATTGCATGCTGTCGCGGATCTAACGAATCTAGACAGGGCGGCCGACCCCCGGCTATCCTCCTGGGTCTGGAAGACTGCATGGGGGGCCGGCCGCCTATGCGGGGCGGCGAGTACACCACGCTCGCCGCCCCGCGCCCACTCTGTAACGACTGTGGGCGGGACCCGGGCTCGAGCGAAGTCTCGAGCCCGAGTCCCCCGAGGGGGAAGGCCAGGTCCAGCCACGAATGTCCAAACCCAGCCTCCCCCCTCCTTCCGAGTCCCTCCTCGGCCCTCCCTCCACCCGAACTTGTGGGTGAGGAGGGTTTTAGTTGTTTTAGGTGGGCGGGTCAGGAGGGGTGGCACCCGTTTGGCCACGTTAATATTGACCACAGTCCCGATTGACCACGTTGCAATTGACCACGTTGCGATTGACCACGTTGATATTGACCACGTTCCGATTGGCCACCGTCCCGATTGGCCA
>JANQDE010000317.1:29844-53589 GCA_037157785.1 Cephalotes varians
GAGTATGGTTGCGAACTTGCAAAACATGAATATTTTACCGGAGACTTTATCTGCGTGGCTGAGACCGTTTATCTCCAGCAGCGCGCTGCGTTGCTGGAACTCGAGCAGTCACTGTCCGGCCCTTCAGGCCATGAGGAGACCAAGCTGGTGAGACCCGAGTCGTCATTGCATCGCAAGGCACTTCCGCGAATCCAGTTGCCGGAATTCTCAGGCAAATTTGAGGACTGGCCTCAGTTCCGGGATCTGTTCTGGTCCATTGTGGTGCAGGAACCGTCCCTATCAAAGGCAGAAAAAATGCATTACTTGAAGGCAAGCGTGAAGGGTAATGCGGAACAATTGATTCGTAACTTACCGTCGACGGAGGACAATTTTGAACGTGCGTGGGCCGTCMTGTCGGATCAYTTCGAAAATAAAAGGCTACTGGTTCGATYTTACCTGACTGCGCTCACMTCGCTGCCGCGGATGAAGTCTGACTCKGTGAGCGATCTCCGGAAAATCTTTCACGGCGCTCTAGCAACTGTGGGTGCCTTAGAGGGCGTKGGCCGGCCTGTGACCGACTGCTCGGATCTGTTCGTCCACCTCATCGTTGAACTCCTCGATGCCAAGACTCGCAGGGAGTGGGAGCGCTCCTTGGGAAGATCCACCGAACCACCGTCGTTCAGCGAGCTTCGCGACTTCCTGGAGGAAACCCTCGTGACTCAGGAGGTGCTCCGGGTTTCCAAGGACCAGCATTCGGGGAAGGCGTCTGATGGACCCACTCGCTCCACCCGGGCAAATCTCGCCGGCWAGCGAGGCCCGGAGTCCGGGCGCTCTTGCCCGGTCTGCAACCAGACCCACTTCATAATGGTGTGCGAGCAGTACAAGGCGCAGACCGCGCAGGGCCGCCGTGATCTGGTGGCCGCTCACAAACTTTGCTGGAACTGCCTAGGACGACACCAGGTGAGCGGATGCCCATCATCAAGGAGCTGCGGTAAGTGTGCCGCCARGCATCATACTTCCTTGCACGATGCCTTCGTGCCTGCGCCGGCGGTTGTTGCCGGACCAAGTCACGCGACCGCGGTGCATGTGGCCCAACCACCGCTCGTGGAGTGCTCCYCCGTGCTGCTCGCGACGGCTCGCGTTCTGGTGGCGGATCGTTACGGCGCCCAACACGCAGTGCGCGCTCTTATCGACTCAGGATCGGAAACGTGCCTCATCTCGAAATCCTTGGTGCAGCGGCTCCGTCTCCCGCGCTTCCCGGCCGCCGTGGCGATTTACGGTGTCAGTGGTCAGCAGTCCGGAGTTTCGCGGGGCAGCGTTGTCGTCGCGCTCACGTCACGCTCTTCTGGTGCAACTTTGGATGTTTCCGCGCTGGTGCTGCCGCGGCTAACGGCCTATAGTGGCACGACCCGATCAGATTCGCGTTCGTGGGTGCATTTAGAGGGTCTGGAGCTTGCGGACCCGGACTTCCTCGGGCGAGACCCCGTTGAGCTGCTGCTGGGAGCCGATGCSTATGCCGACCTTGCGCTGCCCGGTCTTCGTCGCGGGAACCCGAACGAGCCAATTGCGCAGCAGACGCGATTCGGCTGGATAATTCTGGGTCCGGCTGGAGTCGACCCGACAACCTCCGCAATCGGCTCGTTGCAGTGCTCTCCCGTGGACGAACTCACAATCCTGATGCGCCGTTTCTGGGAGCAGGAGGAAGCGCCTGGCTCTTCCCCACCGTTCTCTCCTTCTGAGAAGGAATGTGAGGAGCACTTCGCCAGCACGCACACACGAGCTCCCGACGGCCGTTACTGCGTGCGCCTTCTGTTCCGGGGTGAGCCGCCGGACCTCGCTGCGACAGGTCGTGTCGCGGTGAAGATGCTCGAACTCATGAGTCGTCGCTTCGAACGAGACCCCTCCTTCCGGAGCCGCTATCAGGAATTTATGGAGGAGTACGTCGCTCTCGGGCACATGTCTGTAGCCTCCCAGTCTTTGTCAGCGCTTGGCAACCGGGGTTGTTATCTGCCACATCATGGCGTGCTGAAGGGATCTGGAAGCACCGCCAGGATCCGCGTTGTGTTCAACGGTTCGGTTCGAATGGCGGATGGAAGTTCCTTGAACCRAAGCCTGCACACGGGTCAAAATCTACTGCCGCCATTGATCGACGTCATCATTCRCTGGCGCTGGCACCGGYACGTGATCTCCACGGATATCGAAAAGATGTATCRCCAGATCCTGGTGCAYCCTGAGGATAGAAATTGGCAGCGGATTCTGTGGAGAGAAAACAAGGAAGTCAAGGAATATTACTTGAATACAGTCACTTACGGAGTGTCGAGCGCTCCCTACTTGGYTGTTCGAGTGCTCCGTCARCTARCAGAGGACGAGAAAACACGCTTCCCGCAAGGCGCGGAAGCCCTGCAGGACACTTACGTGGACGACATCGTTTCCGGAGCCTCGACGTTGGAAGAGACAAGGCAGCTCCGGGATCAGTTGGTGCAGTTGTGCGGGCGGCTTCCCGCTGCGGAAGTGGGCGGCGAATCATACCGCATTCCTCTCGTGCATCCCGCCTGAGCACCGTGCTGGACGCATCGACGAAACTTTCCTGGCTTCGGAGGTTCAGGTTGTGTTGGGCCTTCGCTGGAATTCAGAGCGAGACTATCTCGCTCTCTCGGTCCGACCTCCCCCTTCTGTCCYTCACACCAAGCGTTCCCTGCTTTCCCGTGCCGCGCAACTGTTCGATCCGCTAGGGTGGATTGCGCCGGTAATCGTGAGGGCAAAACTTCTCATCCAGTCCACCTGGTTGCAGCAGCTAGACTGGGACGCGCCTTTAGAGGAGGAGGAGGCCTCCCTGTGGTCGAAGTTGGAGACCGAGCTCCCCCTCTTGGAGAGGATCCAACTGCCTCGATGGGTGCGAGGTGACCAACCTGGATGCCGGATCGAGGTCCATGGCTTCTCGGATGCCTCGGAGCGGGCCTATGCCGCCGTCGTGTACCTCCGGGCGGAGGAGGCCGACGGGGTGCACGTCTCATTGGTGCTTGCCAAGTCTCGAGTCGCCCCCTTGAAGCGGATCTCTCTGCCRCGCCTGGAGTTGTGCGCCGCCGGTCTCGTGGYCAAGTTGGCCGCTCATGTGTGTGCGACCCTCCGTCTCCCCTTAGACTCGCTGCACCTTTGGACGGACTCAACGGTGACTCTYGGTTGGATCYGTGGACATCCAGCAAGATGGACGACGTACGTGGCGAACCGGGTCGCTGAGATACACCGGACAGTGACGGACGGGCGGTGGCACCATGTACCTGGCCGGGACAACCCGGCGGACTGCGCTTCTCGAGGGCTGTCCCCGAAAGAGTTGCTGTCTCACGAACTGTGGTGGCGAGGTCCCGATTTCCTTCTCCAGGAACCCTACCAGTGGCCATCGGATCCTGGACAGCTTGGAAYCCGAGACCTCCCGGAGCAGCGAACCAGTCGTTGTTTGACTAACTCGACATTGCAGGAGCCAGAGGAATTGAAGCGGTTTTCCTCACTGCGGCGCCTGCTTCGCGTCACCGCCTGGATCTTGCGGTGGCACACATGCCTTGCTTCGGACCAGACTGAGCGATCGCGCGGATCAGAGGTGGCAGCGCTGGTGCCAGAGGAATTGGAGCTGGCCATGGATAGGTGGCTCCGGGTGGTTCAATCCCTGGCCTTCCGCCCGGAGCTCGAGAACGTCAGCGCGGGAAGGCCACTGTCTGGTCGGAGCTCGCTTCGTAAGCTCGCTCCCGCCATCGACGACCGGGGACTCCTGCGAGTGGGCGGTCGTATTAAACATTCATTGTTAACAACCGACCAACGACATCCAGTCATACTGCCACCGGAGTCACACTTAACTTACCTRATCATCGACGAGAGTCATCGTCATACCCTCCACGGGGGTACTCAGCTGACGTTGGCGACTATCCGACAGCGATTCTGGCTTCCACGGGGCAGACAGCTGGTTCGTCGGCAGATACATCGATGCCCGCCGTGCGTCCGTTGGCGGGCCGCCTCCCCTCAGCCAYTGATGAGCAGTTTGCCAAGAGTACGTGTCACTCCGAGCCGGCCGTTTCTTCATACTGGCGTGRACTTTGCCGGACCAATCCTGCTTCGGACTACCAAGGGGCGCGGCCACAGGGCGTATAAGGCGTTTCTGTCTGTCTTCGTTTGTTACAGCACGCGTGCCGTYCATTTRGAGGTAGTGAGCGACTACACGACGGAGGCCTTCCTCGCTGCCCTGCGCCGTTTCGTGTCCCGTCGGGGCTTGTGCGACACCATTTATAGCGAYTGTGGGACCAACTTCGTCGGCGCAGACAACCAACTTAGGGCACTCTTCAAACCTRCCGGCCGAGAGATTCACAAAATCATYGGCCGTGTGGCCGACCAAGGAATGCGGTGGCGGTTCAGCCCACCTGCTGCGCCGCACTTCGGAGGCCTGTGGGAGGCGACAGTCAAGGCAGTCAAGCATCACCTGCGACGAGTGATCGGAGAGATGCGACTCACCTTCGAGGAGATGGCTACCTTCCTTGCTGAGGTGGAAGCTTGCCTGAATTCTCGTCCATTGCARGCCCTGAGCGACGATCCTGATGATCTTAGTGCCTTGACCCCCGGCCACTTCCTGATCGGGGGACCTCTCAACGCCGTGCCGGAGCCCTCCCTGATCGATGTTCCGACCGRCCGGCTGAGCCGCTGGAGACTGCTTCAAAGGATGCGCGACCACTGGTGGCGGCGCTGGTCCGAGGAGTATGTGCAGAATCTGATTCCCCGGCCGAAATGGTGGAAGTCCACAGGAGGRCTCAGGGAAGGTCAGTTGTGTCTCCTCAGGAGTGAGGCRACTCCACCTTCACGTTGGCCTCTAGCCCGAATCACTCGCCTGCACTGCGGGGAGGACGACCAAGTTCGCGTCGTGGAAATCAGGACCGCTCGAGGCATCCTCACACGCCCTGTGGTCAAGATAGTTCCACTGCCGACCTGCGAGAATGAAGACCCCCTCCCCTTCAGCGCCGCGTGAGTCGCGATTCAAGACGTCGCCTTCGACCTGTCAATTGTCGTTCGGCGGCGTGGAGGCTCGATTATCGGTCCTCTTCGGTTTTCGAGCGCCGGGTCCGCGCGCGATCGGTATTGTTCACTTCACTTCACTTCACTGTAATATTCGTCACTTGTTTCACAGACTTTTGCTCGCGAGGCGGATGCAATCGAGATGCAAATCCGACACTCGCGATCTGTGACCACCATGACAATTGAGACGGCCACGAATTAGATCAGCGAACGTTTGCTAACGATTAATTGCTCCTCGTGAGACGACTATCGCGCCGCTCTATCGATCACTCCTTAACTTTCGTCGGCCCACCGACAAGGCGGGCGGGATGTTGGAGAAACAGAGCGAGGATCGAAATTCGCGCTCTCGCCCCTAATGGCCGCGCTCAAGCTTGCGCGCCAATCAGGGGCCTCCCGTTTGCCGACTAACTCAGCGCGACGCGACGCGCTATCGAAGTTGGTCGGCCGACCAATTTGAAAGAACAAAACGTTAGGAATCAAAACGAACACTGTGTCCTCTGATTTTCTAGAACGTTCCTTCGCGTTGTTTAACTAGCAAATTTAATAACAAAATTACCCTCTACCCGTTCGGAACCTTCTAGAAAATCGGACTAATAAAACCGGGCGCGCGTGCCGACGGCCCCCAGTCTGTCTCCACTTGCAAATACGTTATCTCTGTGTACCACGCAATAAAGAAAGTTAATTCGCTAAACGATTTGCTTCACCACTCCTCGCCTTTTCCGCATAACTTTTGCGAACAATTGGTAAATTTTTTACAGCTTATGATTTAAGAATCTATCTTAGAACCGATCTCATTATGCATTGTGTGTGATATTAATCATCTTGGTCTACAGGAGCCATTACGCAAAATTCATGCTATAGAATGGCACTGTAATATTTAAAAAAAACATGTCAAGAAGTAATGATATTTTCAAATATCGATTTCTAATCAATATATCAATGTATCAGTATTATGTATTTCGATTTGTTTCGATACAAAATATCGATACTTATGCTCTTCTATATATCCCTAATATATTCTATACACATTTAACGCGTCCATATAACGCATTAAGGTAAATTCCCAAATTCCCCCTTACTAAGGCACGTCTTTGTCAACTCTACGTGATTAATTAATGATAGCGAGCAAGATCTGCTGTAATAAAGACGCGGCAGCTGTGTTTACACCGATGTAATATTTTACATATATAATAGTCGCACAACTTCCTGTCGTAAATTAGACGTAATTGCGATGATCAGTGTCTATTATCAATCTGTCAATCTGTCAATCAGTACAATCTTACAATCTGTTTATTATCTGCCTAAACAATTAAATTCTTTAATACATATATACATACATAGGATGCGTTCGGAGAGCACGCCCTATGTATAAATATATCAGCGCTAACATATTATTCTATCTTTGTCACTTAATAAACTTATCAGTCTAATACGATCAAGTGACGTCCATTTGGTCACGTTGCGATTGCTCACCAGCCACTCACAACGCTTGAACAGTAGAAAACTAGGCACCGGCTGCTATGAGTGGCTGTGATCAATCGCAACGTGGACAAACAGGACGCTCCCAATACGATCAATATGCTATCTTAATAAATAATCATAAAAAATGCAAACAGTATATTGCCCCATCACTGGCCAAGCGATGACGATGAGAATGACGATGTTTCTTAAATCAAAAATTTCCCTTTCAGACTTTACATATCTCCGCTCGGGAGTTACGTAAATAAAAAAGTGAAAATACTTTTCTTATATAAATTAAACCCAAACTATCCATTGAATCTATTTAAAATTTAATCGATTCAGTAATTATTGAGATGCGATAATCGAAAGATTTGTCAATGCGACGTTCCACATAAAAGAAATACTGCTGTCTCGGCGCTGCCTCGTCGCGCATAACTTGGCGCACACGACACTACCGTGCCTCTTAATCTTGCCCAATCTAGAACTTAATTTAATTTAATTAATTAATAAATTCAGCGAAAGCATCTAATTGATAATGTCCGATTGTTAAATACTGAGTTATAAACAATTTGAGTATGTAAAGAGAAGTAAAATGATATTTTGCCCAATCTAGAACTGTTAATTAATAAATTCAATGAAAGTAACTAGTCGATCTTGTCGTCCGATTGTTAAATACTGAGTTATAAGCAATTAAAGCGTGTTAAAAGTAATGTGACCGACTTGACCTTAACAAATTCAACTAAAGCAACCAGTCAATATCGTTATTCAGTTGTTAAGTACCGAGCTATAAATAATTGGAGTTTGTTAGAAATAAGGTGAATATCTTGCTCAGTCTATAATTATTAAATTATAATTCTATAATTATAATTCTATAATTAATTATAATTCTATAATTCTATAATATTAAATTATAATTCTATTAAATTATAAGTCTATAATTATTAAATTCAGCGAAAGCAACTCAGTCAGTATTGTCGTCCAATTATTAAATATTGAATTATAAATGATGAATTAAAAACGAAGTAAACGAAATCTGAGCAATGCGTGCTATCTCGCTTGCTCTTTCGTCTATCGCTCTCTCTTTAGCTCTTTCGCTCTTTCTCTCTCGCTCTTTCCCTCTCTTCCTGGCTCTCTCTCTCGCTCATTCTCTCACTCACTCACTCACTCAGCAGAGGCGATACTAGCGCCTAACAAGCGTCGAAAATTGCAAACAGACATTACACGAAGAGCGACGATGATGTTGATAATAACAACGACAATGACTATGTTTCTTAAAGTAAATGTATCTAAATTGGAACTTTGCATCGCAATATCTCCTTTCATAGGGCACGTCAAAGAAAAATAAAAACACATTTATTATACAATTCAAACCTAAGCTATTCGATTGCGCCTAGTTAGAACTTCATCGGTTCAGCCATTATTGAGATTCGGTAATCTCGGATGCTCGCAACTTGCCGGTTCGCGTAAATAGTTACAGTCCCTTCTCGCGACGCTATACTATATATATATATATAGTAAACTTGTCACAAAACACTACCGTGTCTCTTGATAATACAGGGTGAACCGCGAGACTCTTGCCACTGTTCATAGGAAGGTAGATGGGATCGAGATGAACATAAAAGTCCCATACCGTTTAGCGATATTCGCAATAATAATCAAGATATTAATTTTTGAAATTGTACTAATGAGAGCACGCCGAGAGAAACGCTCCAGCCGCTCAAGGTATAGCCCGGCCCAGCTTATCAAACATTGGCTGTGAGCGGGGCGTTGGAGAGGCAAGAGGGGTGGCGCGCCGTTGCTCAGCACCGCCGCTCCTATGCCCACAGCCAATGTTATGATAAACTGGGCCGAGCTATACCTCGAGCGGCTAGAGCGCTTCTCTTGGCGTGCTCTCATTAGTACAATTTCAAAAATTAATATCTCGATTATTATTGCGAATATCGCTAAACGGCATGGGACTTTTATGTTCATCTCGATCCCACCTTCCTATGAGCAGTAGCAAGAGTCTCGCGATTCACCCTGTATAATGAAAGATTTCGCGATTCTGTAAGAAAATGCCAAACGTGTACGCAAATAAGAAGAAAACTTTTTGTAAATATCGAGGTAAAGATTTAAACAGATTATCTTCTTACGTCGCATATGATATAAGGAAATTATGTCAGTCATAATCAAGTCAACATAAGTCAGTCATAATACTAAATACACAAAATTATTTATTATATAATAATCACAAGGGCGAATAAGAATTGGACTGTTTTTTGTATCAAAATATTAATAAGCATGTATTATTATCTTAATTAATAATTATCATTACATTAAACTTCGAATGTGTCGACTCTTCTTCGAGTCATTCAACGGTAAAAAACGCAAAATTATAAATACGGAGATTCTAGATTTCCCATAATTCAAACAAGGAGGGGAAAAGGTTAATGACGCAATAATTAGTGCGCAAATTGTTAACAAGTAAAATTAATTTAATAGATATACATTTCGGTCAACTTTTTGGCCATCTTTAGTAACAATAGAAAACAATAGAAATATGCAAGTTATTCAAGTATGATGTGGCTGTCACGAAGTTGAACTGTCTGATTATTTTTATTGTAATTTGTGCCAATAACTTTTACTAATATGAAGCAATTCTATAAAATATGAAATAAAACCCAAGGTATCAAAACCAAAATTATAGACCGATTGAGTAAGCGATTAAATGTAATGCAGACAACTCACCTCCAACAGCCAGATCATATCCTCAATTTAAACGAGCGGCACACCACACACAAGTTGTGTGTACTACGATTTATTTCATTTTTTTTAACGTTATCTGTTGTTCGTTTTGTTATTTATGTTATTCGTATTGCCATTATTTGCTGTTCATATTGTCGTTCATTGCCGTTCATATTACCGTTTTTATCGTTCGTTGCCATTCGTATTGTCGTTTTTGTCATTTGTTGCCGTTCGTATTGCCGTTTTTGGTTGTTTATGTCGTTCGTATTGCATATTTTTTTGTTGTTTTTTCCGATTGGATCGTCGTTTATAATCATTCCTAACCCAATCTAAAGCTTCGACAACCGTTCCTGAGTCGTTTGGTAGCTACCAAATAGCTCAAGATCGTTAGCGAGATAATGGATAACGAAAGACTCTTGGCTACAGTGTACACTATAAATATCACAGCCCCGGCGAAATTCAAAGTGTCTCAGTCAAGTGTTACTCGGTACGCATGAGCAAGTACAAGATGGTCTTTGAAAAGGGCTACATGCCAAATTGGAAGTGTTTAAGATCGTTAAAGTATAGCAATCCTGTAACTTATCTACTCGAGGACCATCGCGGAAAATCTATAGCTGGAGCGTTCTACGAGTTGCATCGCGCGACTCATCCAGATATACAAGGTCATCAAAAAGTATCGGACTCCCCTAATATCTTCAGTTAGAATGCATTTTGGAGAAAATGTCCAATAGCAAAGTTGTATGGTTTCAAGCGAGGAGTAAAATGATGACCTTGACTTTGATCTTGACCATGTCCTTTAAGGTCATTTCAAGGTCAATCTTATTTTTTTAAATGGAACCCCCTACATTTTATTGCATATTTTTATAGCTTATCTCGAGAGCTTTCCAAAACACTATAATAAAACATTTTTTTATTAAGTACTTTTTGAGTTATAAAGGTTTGAAGTTAACAATTTTTTGACACAAAATGTAAAATATCTTGTAAAATATTATTTAGTTTTCAGTAATCATAACCTAATACTTTTGTGCGCGGAATAATGAGACCAATTAATTGGTTTAAAGAAAATACATTAATCAAAAAGTGTCGGATCCTCCTAATATTTTCAGTAAGAATGCATTTTGAAAAAATGTCCAATAGCAAAGTTGTACGGCTTCAAGCGGTTGTGCTAGTAGGTTACGGCGGAAAACTGCCCGAAGGTGATCGCGAGAAGTTGCTCGAATGCGTGATGTCCGAAGGCGTTAGCGGGAAAGCGTGAAATTTCTGCCTGAAAGCGTTGGCGGGGTCGATCTTTATTCTCTCACTCTCGCAGGCACCAATGTACGAGCTCTTGAGCAAACAATACGGATCACTGATTTTAATCTTTGATGCAGTGCTGTCTTCTTCTTAGCGAGCAGCAGTCCTCGTGGACGAAAACAAACAGTCCCAAAAATTTTTTCTGTAACAAAAGAAGCCATTGCGCTTCAATTGATTGTCTCAAACATCTTCACTTTTGTTTCYAAWAGCCYAGAAATTTTTCGTAAATATTATTAATTGATCTATTAGATTTTCAGTTGCTCAACGAGCTTTTTGCTAGTGCTGGTTGAAATAAACAAATCAATTCAGTTGGACCAACACTTAATATTTTTCTCTACTTAATTATTTAGATCAATTTCCTATCACTTACCTGATTAATTCTTCTTTGCTCTAATTAAGAATGGCGAAGCTTTCTGAGAAAGATCGAATAACACTGTTAATGATGCGAAGATGGGGAGATCAACAAAGAGGGTATAAAACAGTAACGCGATTATTTAATGAAAATTTTCGGAATGAAAATAATAGGATCTCTAAAAGTACTGTAATCCGTACTATTCAACGTTTCGAGGACATTGGTAGCGTTAAAAGCCGCTCAAGATCTGGTAGACGTAAAACAGCAACAAATAATGATAAGGCATGTTTTACAGTCTTTCATTGAAAATCCCCATATTTCCATCAATCGCGTTGCACAAGAACACGAAATCGGTCATGCATCTATCAGTAAAATTTTGAAATTGAATAAATGGCATCCATAAAAACTCCATTTGTGCCAAGAGTTGTCCGAAGACGATTTTGATAGACGCATCGAATTTTGTGATTTTATGATGGAGATGATTGTCGACGATCCTCTATTACTTAATAATATTGTTTTCTTCTATTGAGGGAAGACGAGGTTTACGTAAAGTGGCTGGGATTCGATGAATCACACAATTCATGGATACACAAGGACAATGCAACTTGATTTATAAATTTAATAAAACTTTTTATTGTAAAATGTATAAAAAATACATATATACAATGTATACAATGTATAACATAAATATATATATATATATATTTACGACATTTATATATATATTTACGACATTTATATATACGACATTTATATATATGACATCTTCATTATCGTTCCATTACGTTTGTTAATATATAAAAATTGTAAAGCGCAAATTATAAAAATATAAAGAATTTGTAAATACACATGAAACCCAAAATGTACAATATAAAATATGTGTAACATGTAAAATACTTGAAGCGCAAAATGTAAAACTGCAAAATATGTGTAAAACGTAAAATACATGAAATGCAAACTATAAAATACGTGAAACGCAAAATGCAAAACTAAAAAATACGTGTACAATGTAAAATAAATGAAACGCAAAATATAAAAATACAAAAATATGTGTAAAATATAAAGAACGTAAAACGCAAATTATTATAAGGATATCCGCCAAAGTCTCCACGATAGCGTTTCGGTTGAATTGGGCACGATATATCACTTGTATGGACTGAGAATAATCTTCGTCTCGGACACTGTATATACCTCATGTAATATCAGTCTTATATACGATTATTTTCGTATCTTTTCAATTTCATCAAACAAACGCCGCGTGTAATCGTCAAACGTTATAGTTGGCGTTACAACGTTACTTTTGATACTTGTTATTTTTTTTGTTTCTTTCTTACCGTCGACGCGTAAAGCGAACATCTTTGCTCTAACAAGGAAACCTCTCGAGGGTAATCTCACCGATTTTGATGAAATTGTGATATGTTGTAGAGCATCGAAAAATAAGAGACGCGTATTCTTTTTTATCGGCTAATATTCGCTTTAAGGGGGTGAAAACTATCCCTAAAGTTGACCACCAAAATCACATTTCTTTGAATCAAAATGGAAAAAATTTGTCACGAAAAAAGCAACAAAACCATATGGATCTCGTTTCTGAGGGTTACAACCCTTATATTTTATAGGGATAAAACTATATTTTTCGAGTGTATTTTTCATGTAAAAAATTACAAAATTGTTATAAAAATATTAAAAAATGTTTTTCTAATAGAGAATAATAAAAATAAAAAATATAAGATAAAAAAGGGCTACGTGCCAAGCGAGATGTATTGCTTAAATTAAATAGGATAACATTACAAATTAAATTTAATTCCTCAAACGTTTCAACCCATATCGGGTCATCTTCAGTGAAAAAAACATTACAATAATAAATTAAACCTAAGATAATCAACTAAGTTAAAACAAAGATCAAAAATAAATACGTATGAAAATAAAAATAAAAATAAAAATAAAATTAACATTGAGAACGCCGGTTGAACTAAATGCTCGGGGTCAAAGTATAAAAACAAGTTTGAAACTAAAAAGACAAAGGAAAAATCCGGCGGACCTGTGCGTAAAGTTATATGATGCACTATTAGTTTCTGCACCTCGAGAACCGCGTCTTTTGCGTGGAAAAGATACACCGGATTCCTCCTTGGGGGGTTGTGTGAGCGAGCTGTTCATCTAGTCGAGTAATTTTGACCCATAGAAACTGAAATGCTCCTCTCAAGTTGACGATCACGAGACAAGATTTGGATTTGATGAGAATTTGAATAAAATCGTCATGGTAGTGAGACCCTTGTCTGATTGTAGACAGGAATTTATATTAATGTGAATGTCAATCAAGAGATAATCTTGGTCATGAGACGTACCTTGAGGGGAACATCGAAGAGTGTGCCAAGAGCGCAAATTCTAGTAGATGGTTCAGTACAATATCTTCTAAGTGAAGTTTTGAGCATGTAGTAGCTCTGAGTGTTATTACGAAATAGCAAGTGGATCTGCTGAGGTAGTTTTGAGCCTTTCGACTCACGAGACTTCTAGAGATATCATTGCCATCTTTGACTAGAGAGGATACGGCCTTAGAGGCGTTCAGGCATAATCCCACGGATGGTAACTTCGCACCACCGGTCGCTCGACCGAGTGCGTGAACCAAATATCCGAACCTGCGGTTCCTCTCGTACTGAGCAGGATTACTATCGCAATGACTAGTCATCAGTAGGGTAAAACTAACCTGTCTCACGACGGTCTAACCCAGCTAACATTCCCTGTTGGCGGGTGAACAATCCGACGCTTGGCGAATTCTGTTTCGCAATGATAGGAAGAGCCGACATCGAAGGATCAAAAAGCGACGTCGCTATGAACGCTTGGCCGCCACAAGCCAATTATCCCTGTGGTAACTTTTTTGACACAAAGACGATGTAGTCTCCCTCTTCACCGACGTTCCTCCTGACTTGGTCTTGAAAAGCCTACAAAAAAGATGGGAACTGATCTCCACCAACACCTCCATACCACTTGATGAATTTTTGAACGCCACTCGTCTCATACTTGATTCCACCTATTTTACCTTCAACCGTGTTAATTATAAACAGATTTTTGGTACTCCGATGGGCTCCCCACTTTCCCCCATAATATCAGACATAGTGCTACAAGACTTTGAATCTGAAGTACAACTTCTCCCGCATGAAATTCCTATTTACTATAGGTATGTCGATGACATTCTTCTTGCAGCACAACGTTCCCAATTCACTGACATACTTACTACATTCAATACCTATCATCCTAGACTAAAATTCACCATTGAACATAGTCACAACAATGAAATTAATTTCCTGGATACCAAAATTATGATCAAAGACAGAATAATCACCTTTGATTTATATAATCACCTTTACAAAAAACCTACTTCATCTGGAAGATACTTAAATTTCCATTCACACCATCCAATTTCTCATAAACGAGGCATTATTTATGGAATGGTGGATAAAACGATATTATTATCCCACCCCCGATTCCACCAAAAAAATCTGACTGAATATATTAATGTCTTACTCAATAATGACTATCTTCTGCCTTTTATTTTTAACACAATTAGATCCAGAATTGCTCTACATTCAAAAAAACAATTTTTGTCTGTTTTTAATAACTCTTCAGATAACTTTGCTGACCATATTCCCAAAAAAGAATTTTTCACTATCCCTTACCTCAGTACCATTTCTGAAAGTTTCATTCCTATAATTAAAAAATATGGGTTTGACCTGGCCTTCTCCATTCCTTCCACTCTCAATTCCTTCATAAAATGTGGGAAGGACAATTTAGATTTAATGTCACATCAAGGGGTCGTATACAAGCTTTCCTGTCTGGACTGTGATGCTTCTTACATAGGTCAAACCAAGAGACAACTTGGCACGAGGATTAAAGAACATGCCTCTGACATTAATAAAAAGAACGGGTCTCCCTCTGTAATTTCCGAACATAGACTGAAACACAGGCATGAATTTGCATGGGATAATGTCAAAATTATTGACAATGAACGTTCCTATCCAAAAAGATTAATTTCGGAAATCCACATAAAAAAACAGCAATATGGACTTAATAAGCATAGAAACACGGACTTACTCCCCACTTCTTATACCCCCATCCTTGATCTCCTACCCCCTTCTTAATTTCTTACTCCCGCTTTCCAGCTTCCCCTTCCTTTTCCTTTTTATTTCTTTCCCCTCAGCAGATCCACTTGCTATTTCGTAATAACACTCAGAGCTGCTACATTCTCAAAACTTCACTTAGAAGATATTGTACTGAACCATCTACTAGAATTTGCGCTCTTGGCACACTCTTCGATGTTCCCCTCAAGGTACGTCTCATGACCAAGATTATCTCTTGATTGACATTCACATTAATATAAATTCCTGTCTACAATCAGACAAGGGTCTCACCACCATGAYGATTTTATTCAAATTCTCATCAAATCCAAATCTTRYCTCGTGATCGTCAACTTGAGAGGAGCATTTCAGTTTCTATGGGTCAAAATTACTCGACTAGATGAACAGCTCGCTCACACAAYCCCCCAAGGAGGAATCCGGTRTATCTTTTCCACGCAARAGAYGCGGTTCTCGAGGTGCAGAAACTAATAGTGCATCATACAACTTTACGCACAGGTCCGCCGGATTTTTCCTTTGTCTTTTTAGTTTCAAACTTGTTTTTATACTTTGACCCCGAGCATTTAGTTCAACCGGCGTTCTCAATGTTAATTTTATTTTTATTTTCATTTTCATACGTATTTATTTTTGATCTTTATTTTAACTTAGTTGATTATCTTAGGTTTAATTTATTATTGTAATGTTTTTTTCACTGAAGATGACCCGATATGGGTTGAAAAGGGTTTGAGGAATTAAATTTAATTTGTAATGTTATCCTATTTAATTTAAGCAATATATCTCGCTTGGCACGTAGCCCTTTTTTATCTTATATTTTTGAATTCATTGTGCCTTTTTCACACCTTTTAATAAAAATAAATTTACGTGTTTCGGTGTTTTTGTATAATCTTTTATTTCGGGGCTAAATTACTCCTAAATCCTATTAAAACAATATAGATAACCCTCGATCACCGATTTAGCGGATTTTTATATATGCTATGGCTCATCCTGAAATATGGGACACATATTTTTTTATTCTGCATTAAAAGTTATTGGAGCGGTGAAAATCACCCTTAAAACTTAGCCCCGAAAACAGTTTTTCGGCAATATCTACGCTTCGTGTTCTAGTAAAATTCTATTTCATTTTGGAACTGAACTACCCTTATATCCTATTACAAAAACAAAGACGACTCATGGCCACCAACTTGGTTAATTTTTAAATATGTTATGACTTATCCGAGAATATGAGACACGTATTTTTTTATTCTAGAGGAAAAGCTATTTGAATGGTAAAAACCACTCTCAAAAGTCACCTCATGAACAATTTTTCGGCAATGTCTACACTTCTAATTAAAATTTTTCGGGATTTCGAAATGAAATTCATTCGTTCACATAACAGACATATATATCATAATTTGCGTGATAAGATTCCAGCCTTTACATTCTATAGGATAGAAAATATTTAAACACATGAACCCTCAACCTTCTGATCCTGCACCCCCTAAATTGCAGACAAGCAGTGATATGGATATAGTTATGATGTCAATAGTCATAATCATTTTTACAATCTTTTCACATACTGTCAACAAGTTACGTAAATGATGTTTGATTGTGGAATTATCATTGGATTACAAATTAATGCATATAAAGTCCACTTTTAATAACAACTGGTTTTCTAAATAAAGTTAGGGTATTAACTTTTTTTTATGTATTTCTTTTTTTTATGTATTTTATGTATTTCAACAAATAACAAAAATGATGATGATGATAATATAGTAATAATAATAATAATAATAATAATAATAATAATAATAATGATAATAATAACACAGCCACACAAAAAAAAAGTTTCTGACCTGGGGGTCTCACTATGCTTACTATATGTTTTTGGGGTCGCTGAATCCGAATCCGAGGTCCATGTAGCTCCRTCGGGTYTGGGTTTAGCCATAACCTCAAAAAATCTTCTAATATAGGCTACTAAAAGCGTTAAAAAATTTTTTCTTTGGTTGAGGATCAAAATACGTTTTACTATATGTATTGGGGTCGCTGAATCCAAATCTGAGATCCATTAAACCCTATAACGTCAGGGTTTAACCATAACCTCAAAAAAACTTAATAATGTAGGCTATTTAGGACTAAAAAAACTTTTTTCTAGTCTGGGAGTCAGACTACGCTTACTATATGTTTTTGAGGTTACTGAAACTGAACTCGACATATATTTAACCCCATTACGTTAAAGTTATGACATAACCTCAAAATAACCAAAATCCAAGCCCAAAAGCAATTTTTAATTCAAATAAACCCGTAATCACATAATCCAGACGATCTTGTAACCCTTGAACCTGATATTTTCTTAATCTCATAACCTTATAGCCCGAATACTGAATATTCTAATATCCCAATTTCATTAAAGTTTTCCTTGCGCCATTTTTGTCTTATGTAGAGTACCCTAAAATCTATAATAACCTTATATGCGAAGTCTGTATTTATACGTTTACTTATCTCGTGTTTGTTCTCAATGTAAAACTGTCTTACTGTCGGCATTAGCGTTACCCGATATACACCACGAGGAGGTTGTGTGATCAGATTTTGTATATCATGTAGCCCTTAAAAGGGCTGTTTGATATGATTCGAGCTACTATAACATAAGTGTATTATTGTTTTAACTATTTTCTTTTTTTGAGCTGTAACGCGTTCTCCTTTCTTTAAATGAGCGGTGCAAGGGATTTCTTTTACATTTTTTATTGTTCTGCGTTTCTCTCTTGAGCATCCAACAGAAATCTGCAAGCATGTTCACGTCCCATCGACCCTGATAACGAGTTTCCATTACTTTAAGGTCTTGATGGAAACGTTCCCCCTGCTCTTCGCTGAAATGTCCAAGGTTGTTGGGAAATTCATCTATATGAGAGTCGAGAAAATGGAGTTTCAAGTTCATTAAACAGCCCAGCTTTTCGTAATCCTTTATCAGACCAGCAACGATATCTCTGTATTCTGGACTTTTTCGATTTCCTAGAAAATTTCGTATCACTGATCGAAAACTTAGCCACGCTGCTTTCTCAAGTTTATTCATGTGATTGGTGAAGTCACTAGTCCTTGAACATTTTCATTTTGAATTTGAGGTCTATCAAACACTCCTTCTTTTATTTTAGCCTCAGAAAGTTTAGGGAATTTTGTTTGCAAATATTGGAAGCATTTGCCGTTCTTATCAAGAGCTTTGACAAATTGCTTCATCAGACCAAGCTTAATGTGGAGAGGAGCAATGAGGATTTTTGATGGATCTACGAGGGAATCATCATGAATGATGTTACATGACCCAGGGACATAAGTCGTTCTTACTGGCCATTCTTTTACCTTATAATGTTTCTGTCGATCTCTACTATCCCATAAACATAAATAACAAGGGTACTTGGTGAATCCTGAGTACTGCCCGAGTAACATTGAAATGATTTTCAAATCTCCACATATTTGCCATTGATGGCTCTTGTAATCGATTTTTTTCAGGAGGACCTGCATATTGTTGTAATTTTCCTGCATAACAGTTGAATGAGCAATAGGGATGTAATGGAGCGTAAATATTAGTATTATGGAGCAATACCGTCTTTATACTTCTCTTGGAGGAATCTATAAAAAGTCTCCAGTCTCCTGCTCTATAGCTATTCGTTTTCAATTCATTGATGAGTCCTTGTATATTAGTACAAAATACGAGATCATCTTCTGTCGTAAAAAATTGGCGAAAAGGTAAATCTCGATTTCGATATAAAGAAACTTTCGTGCCAGACGCTAGAAGGTGTTTCTTCTTCAAGAARGAAGCCAAGTACTCCGCACCATCCTTTGGCAAACCTAAATTGCGAATTACGTCACTCAATTCCGATTGTGTGATTAATGACGGGGCTGAATTTTTCTTGCTAGGAGAGTAGTCGCTGTCGCTTTCACTGTCATCGTCTCTGTGAGTGTTTTCTTCATCGCATGAATACTCATCGATTYCCATCATYTCCACATTTACGGATGTCTCATTAATTTTTTGTTTGTTTCTGTCGACTGAGATGGGAGGAGTTAAAGACATGACGGTAGTATAAATGATTTTGTTCTTGGTCTTTGAAGTGAAACCACTTATCTCATTCGAACAAAAATAGCAATCTTTTTCGTTATAAGGTTCGTTCCATTTTGCTGGAATACTGAATTTTATGAAGTCTATGTTTTTGTCTTTTTTCCATCTGTTCAACATTACTCTGCAAGAATTACATATTATGGTTGGAACCCAGTATATATGAATTGAACCATAACCAGACCAAATATTTCTTCATATGATTTCTTTATATCCTCATCTATTTGTTTTCGCATAGAAGTCACTTCAAATTTACTGCATATGTAACAAAAGCAATTCCGATTTTTTTTACAAAAATGAGTACTAGACGGTCCGTTGTGTTTTTCTCTTGTAGCTTTGTACTCAGGCGCGTAATTATCTTCGGATACAGTATCGCTTGTCGAACGAACTATAAAACGATTCGCGCGGCGGTAAACACGTGTCCTTCAACTTTTAGACGCAGTCAATGTATTCATATGGAAAGATGCTTTTTTGTCAGTAGAATGAAATTTTCTGCTGATAAATTACAAAATTCGCGTTGTAATATTCATAATTGATCTTTATCGAGAAATGATGCCAATTTATCTAAACTTGAGGCAAGAAATTTATGTGCATCAGTAAATCGTAACGTTACGTCCTGAGGACTCTACGATTCTTTCTTTCAAAGAAATCTGGTCGTCGTCATGATTCTCTGAATATACGCGAGAGAATCGAGTGGAATCCATTTGCTTACAATTCTAAAACCCTTTTTGAGTGATGGATTCATTCGTTCTTTCTCGAGAACTTATAAAAATCGCCTAAGAAAAATATCAATTGAGAGATGTTGTTTTGAAAGCAATAAAAAACTAAAGCTCAGAGTCTGTAGTCTGTAGAAAATCAAACAAATATCACAGGATATTCTTTCTCTAGAAGAAGTAAACAGAGATATGAACACTGCAAAAATAACAAGACTAAAGGTGTCACTTGATATAGAAGCATAGAGATATAAGAATAGAGGACAGAAGGGGACAGAATCTGCGATATCGTGCTAGAAAGTGAGAAGTAGCAATAAGGACTCCAGTTGTCTCTCTCTTTGTCAAAAGAGAGGAGGGCGGGGCTTATCCCTTCTCTGTTTTCGAAACATTTCAATAGCCAATCAGCGCTAACGTGCGAGAGAGACAACCGAGGCCTCTAATGCAACTTCTCTATCGCACACGATATTGTTCCCGCTTACTGCCTAACCGTATACTTTCTGCCCTTTATTCTAATGTCTCTATGTATAGAACGCATATCGAGATAAGCTGTTGCATATCGAGATAAGCTGTTGCATATCGGGATAAGGTGTTGCATATCGAGATAAGCTGTTGCAAGCGTTTAAAAATCATAAAATGAAAAGATAAAAAATAACGCTTTAGGATCGAAAACTGGGCTTTTGTTTGTCGCTATCCAACACCGCACTCAACGATGACGATCTTCTTGTGTTCAATAATTCTAAGAAGCTATAAACATAAGAAAGACCTACATATGACACAAAGATAACAAATCCTAACTAACTCCCACTTACTAATCATCCCCCTTTCCTCGACAACGCCTTTGACGAATTCTAAAACAGAAAACAAACAAGGTAAACAATTTCCAACCTACTTTGTCAATAGGCAATAGTAAAACCAAACCTTGGACTGTGAGTGGAGCCGACTCCATAACAAACTTCCTAATCAAAGTCTGAGAAATTAAAAAGTGTATGCCCAAAAAAGGATCCCACCAACCAAAATCCTAACTTACCGACATGGCACATCCCAAAAGAACGAAAAGATTCCTATATAAGCCGCGACATCGTAAGATTCGCTCTTGTTCTTTTTTTATTCCTTCCTCGGCTTACTCGTTCTCTCGTTTTTCTTGTTTCTGCCGACGGGTTGCTCGTCCAAGCTCTCGTTTTTTCTGAACTTCTGCTTCGACTTGGTTGTCCGGGTTCGGGAGTGAATAAACGGAAGGTGACTAATTAACCGTTCACACAACGAGTTCTTACAACAAAACACATCACCCAAAAACAATCAGGGGATCTCCGAAATCGACCAGACTCGAAACAGACCACCTCGAACGCCGTCTACAACCCTCAACTGCTACATCAACTAGTAAGTCATCCCATACATACATACGTACATATACCTATATATATCTTATTTAAATCGCGGATTCCTCCTTTTATATATACGTATACCTCTCGGATTCTGCAACAGTTTCAATTCACGGATCTTTCTCTTTTTTATTTTCTTGCTTTCTATTTCAATTATTAACTATTATTAACTATCCTTTCTATCTTCCCTTTGAGTTCACTAGCTCTACTGCTGAACTCGCTCCTTATTCTCATTTCCCCAGAGTTTATCGATAATATTTGATGAATTTGATTTAACTTTAACCCGCGAAATAGAGAGTCACCAATTCGACGAACCTCGATCCTTCCCTTGAGGTCACTAGCTTTGCTGTTAAACTCGATCCTATACCTTTATTCCCGCCAAAGTTCATGGATAATATCTAATGAACTTAAAGTTATTTCCAATTTCAAGGGGTTAACTAATATGGTAGACCTCTTATCTTTTTTTCATTTACTCATCCTAATTTCCTCATTTGTTAATACACAGTAGATTCATAATCATAATCCATCCCTTTTCCCATCCCATTCCCATCACTTTTTCCTAAAGAGACTAGCAGATATTTCAATTCGCGCGCTTAGCTGTAGTAAGCGACCGACCGTTGTCGAATCCGACCCGCAGTCAACAGGCCGCAAAACGTTCCCGGTATCGAAGAAGGAGGCTCGCGCGTCGTCTTCTGGACGAGGCCTATGCAAAGTACCTTTGCGAGATAGCGTCCCGAAACGATAACACAGGCCCACAAAAAAAAGTGATCTGTGTTGGAGTACTGACCATATTTATCCCTTGTATTTTGAGCCGCTAAACACGAATCTAACCGCCATTTTGCCCCAGCACGTCAGGTTTTTTTTAACACCAAAAAACTGTTAGATCTTAGTATTGCTTACCCAGCTCATTTGAATCAGACTCTAAATATGATTCAACATAGAATGTTTTAACCTAACGACATTGTGGTACTCCAATTTTGGCCACATATATCTAAGAAACCCTCGTAAAACTCGTTAATGCCATAAACTCTCAACCCCTGGGAATCCGATGAAAACAATGAAGAATCTTGAATGGAGATTTAATAAGATTGTGACCTCGTACTTGAGTATCATACGTCCAGAACCACGTGATCCCACAACCTCATCATCCTATAACCCCATAATCTCGTAACCTCTTCATTCTAAAGATCCAACTGAAAAAATGGAGTCATAAATAGGAGGGGATTCATGTCACTGTGACATTAGAATTTCAGAATCAAGCAACCTCTGATGCCACAGCTTTTCAACGGCAAACCTTCTGACCCTGAGGATTTAATGAAAAAAAGAAGAGGCTCAGGGTTATAGCGATATACGGTCAGAAGATTTGCTATTGAAAAGCTGTGGCAACAGAGGTTGTTTAATTCCGAGATTCTAATGTCACAATGACATAAATCCCCCCTATTTATGACCCTACTTTTTCAGTTGGATCTTTAGAATGAAGAGGTTACGGGGTTATGGGATGATGAGGTTGTGGGATTACGTGGTTCTGGATGTATGATACTCAAGTACAAGGTTTCGAGGTCACAATCTTATTAACTCTCCATTCAGGATTCTCCGCTGTTTTCATCGGATTCCCAGAGGTTGAGAGTTTATTGCATTAACAAGTTATGGAATTTTACGAGGGTTTCTCCGAGATATGTGGCCAAAATTGAAGTATCACAATGTTGTTAGGTTAAAATTTCTATGTTGAATCACATTTAGAGTCTGATTCAAATGAGCTGGGTAAGCAATACTAAGATCTAACAGTCTTTTGGTGTTAAAAAAAAACTTTGACGTACTGGGGCAAAATGGAGGTTAGGTTCGTGTTTAGCAGCTCAAAATACAAGGGATAGGTATGGTCAGTACTCCAGCACAGAGAACCACTTTTTTTTGGCCTGTGTAATTAGTCTAATAGTTCTAGTATAAGCGTGCCATCTCCTCCTCCTCTTCCTCCTCCTCCTCAATTGCCTTCTCCTTCCTCAAATCAAGTTCTTTCACCTCCAAGTTCCCCTACACTCCCTTTGGCAGAACCCGATTTTTCTCATTCCGCACTAACCTCCAGGATATTCCCAGATTCCCCTCCTCTATTCGTTCTTTCTCTCCCTCCTTTTACTTTCCAATCTACTCTCCCGAAGAGCCACCTCGCCCAAGTTTGTCCGCGAATTCCACGACTTCGAGCGTGGAATTCATCGACGAAGTTCCAATCCCTCCTCCTCAACCTAGATCTTACTATTATTACTCACCAATCCTTAGATACCTTGATCTTCCAATTCCCCTAGCGCACCACTCCCTTCCTCCCGGCTCTTTTTCCATCGAACCCGACAATTTCGATCTGTCCGAAATCAGATCAATTTCGGGTCAAAATCCAGACAACATCATTCCCGTCTTTCTTCCCATTTCTCCCTTTCCATATGAAGTTCCTGTCTGTTTCTTTTACAATTTTTTCCCTCCATCGACAGCCATTTTATCCGTGAAAAATAAACTACACCTTACTCCCTCTCGTCTGTGATAATCAGATAACTACATGTACACACACACACACACACACACACACACACACACACAC
>JANQDE010000317.1:53774-77319 GCA_037157785.1 Cephalotes varians
ACGCACACGCACACGCACACGCACACGCACACGCACACGCACACGCACACACACACACACACACACACACACACACAGATCGATCCAATAAGTCATAGAATCAAAACCACACCCTTATTAGATTATAATCATAGACTATAATCTTAGTTATAATAGGAATATTATAATAGCAATATTGTACTAAATAATTAATGTTTAATTTGTAGAATTAAATGCTTTCGTTATTTTTGAATAGCTCTACTTACTTTAAATATCCTTGTCCTGTTTCCCTCGAAAAGATCGCACATGGTCCGTTCCCTAGTTATATAGATTCAATTTCTTGACCTAAAATTTAAAGAACCGACGAACGCACTGTTCCAGATGGTGTCACAGCAACAGTATGGTACGCTGACTCACATCTGGGACTTGAGACAAGTGTGTTCGACTTGCGACTGAAGCCATAGCGCATTGATCTGCGAAAGACATCTGAAACGTTCCATACCCTGCCTATCCCAAATTCCTTCTTTTCGAAATAGAGAAAATTAAATCTTTGGGTCTAGACATAACAGTAATTTCATGCAAATTTAATGATTTTTTTTTATCTTCTGTGCTTTTAACATTTTTCATGAATGAGATATATTTTTTCTTCGTTATCGGAAGTAATTCTACTTATCCTTCATACACTGTAGCTATTTCTTTTATGATAAAATGCGCGTCATATCCTGATAAATTATGGAAAACTACTGGACTGCAATGCAAATTTTTATAATTTATATTGTAACTTGAATGAGCGTGATCTCTATATCAACTAGTCAAATGATAATAATGGCGTACCTGCGTGTCGTCTAACGCGAACGATTTTTTACACACTTGGTAGTGCGTAGCGCTGTTGAACTTTTCCCAATCGTCTCGCGTGAAATCTGTCATGGATACGTTAGTGAAAAGTATAGATTGTACACTATGCGTTAAAACTCTAAATTCCTCGGTGAACCATGCTACACAATCTTTCACGACGAAACCGATAAAAAGATAATGAATCGTCGAGCAGTGTATATAGTATGCTATACTCAATACCCGATGGTACTGGTATTTGTGGTTGGACGTTTTCTCCGTCTTCTCCAAGATACATTCTAGATCGGCATATACGATAAATGCGTTTCTTCTTGCTGTAGTCGCTGAAGCTCATCTACTTGTCATCCTCGCTCGCCAACTTGATCGCGCAGTCATTTATTATTTCACAGTCTACTACATGGATCTTCAATTTTGCACTTGAACTAAAATAGTGTAAACATCTGGAAAAAACGTACAAATTATTTTTTTTTTTTATTTTTTTTTTTTTAAATATAAACTTTACTTTGTATTTATTGCATACTTACTGAATATATAACGCAAAAATATATTTTCCCATTATGTTTGCTCAGTTGTGAGCTCACAAGGCAAGATAAATTTTTTATCCATGCGAAATGTCCCACGTCATTGTCGTTCATGTAGCATGTAGCGGTTGATACGACCCTACAAATCGGTACCCTATCGAAGAGCAACCCGCCGTTAGTGCGTCGAGCAGGACACGCACGGCAGACGCCAACATTTACTCGGAAGCGCTCATGCAGTTAAACTTTCTCGCGAGCACTTACGATCAAAATTTTCACATTAACATTTGTAAAAAACGATTTTGTAAGGAAAGCTTCGAGCTTTCACAATAGATAGTAAAAAATTTTCTCAAATTTAATTTGGGCACGTTACAAACCAACAAAATGAGAAGAAAATTTTCCAATTTTTTTCAGCTCATAATTTTCTGTAAAAATTACCAAACTCACATAAACTCAAAAAATATGATAAGCTTTTGAAAGTAGAGATTTCAAACATTAAAATCCTTTTTTTAAAATTTAAATTTCATTCATTTTTGACGAAAATATTGTATATACAATTTTAAGCTAAAAAATGCTACGAACTTTCGTTCCAACTCAATATAAAGGTAATATTATCAAAATAAATTGTTTATAAATAGTTTACTAAAATTTTATACTGATGATTTCAATCTCGAAAATTAAATACAGAAAAATTAAAGAAATTTTCCTATTATTCATCCTATTATGCATAATAATCAAATCTAAATTAATAATTGAAAATAATTCATGTTACATGACAAATACAAAAAACATCAAACACTATCATATTTAAACATTTAAAAAAACTTAATTAACATTTTGATATCTTATAAAAAAAATACTATGCAAACTTTTCAATTTCATTAGATTAGTGTACACTAAGGCTGCCTTCCGATATTCACTGTCATGATCGAATTTTTCTAAAGATTCTTTTAAAACCTTTTCTTACATGTCTTAGAAGCATCAGAAGAATAAATAATTATCTTTTGGCAAGTTATTATCTGTTCCTACAGAGAGTTCTGCTTTTATCATCCTCAGTCTGTAAGCAAAGGAATATATATTAATTAAAGCTTAATTAAAAATTATCTTTTTAATTATTTTTTATGTTTCTTCATTATTATTATTATTTTTCTTGTATCAAACAGCAATTTTAAAAAAGAAAATTAATTTTAAAAAAGAAGAATATGAACTATTGACATATTGACATATTTTATATATAATTATATTATTAGGATTATTCTTAGTCCGTCTTTTAATAAAGCTTTAATTAATATATTTTTTTGGGTACAGACAATGGAAACAAAGGGGACTGAGGATGATAAAAGCAGAAGTCTGTGCAGAAACGGATAATAAATTACCAAAAATTTAATTATTTATTCTAACTGATTTCTTACTCAATATAATACCAGAGAATTTCATAAGAGATCGTATACATAGAACCATAATAAGAAGACTATCGTCATCACCAGCAGAATTATCTAATGATAAACCTCGATCGCATATAAATTGCATGACATAACAATGTATCTCTAAACTTTTTTTTAGGAAATATTACTGTTTATAATAATAAAATAATAAAAATAACAAAACATTAAAAAAATGTAGAAATAGACATTAAAGTATGGAACAATAAACTTATTGGAAACTTGTCTTATCTTTTAATTTTTAATTAATTAAAATTAATTAATATATTTTTATAATATATGTTAAAAAGATTATTAGTAATTATTAGTAATTTACCTTTTCCAAAATTCTTTCCTTTTTTATTTCTTTTTCTTAATTTCTTAATTCATTCTCTTTCTTTTTTCTTATTCTTTTTTCTTAATTTCCTAATTCTTCCTTTCTTTCTTTCTTTCCTTCCTTCCTCTTAAATTTTCTATTCTCAAAATTCTTTCCTTTTTTTATTCCTTTTTCTTATTTCTTAATTCTTTCTTACTTTTCTTCCTCTTATATTTCCTTTCTTCTTTATTTTTCTCCTTTTTTTATTTCCTTATTTTTTTTCGTACTGCTCTTCATTAAAATCATCTGCTTCCTATATAAACAACAAGTATAACTGAATATTATAATATGTATCAAACAATAATTTTACTAAAGAAAGACAGATATATGAATATATTGACATATTTTGTATATAATTATATTATTAGAATTAGAATTACATTATTATTATTATTATATTACATATTATATATTATATATTATATATATATATATATATATTATACAGGGTGATTCAGAATAACCTTATGTCTTTGAAGGGACCTATTCCTGAGGGTATTCTGAAACGACTTTCCCTTTAGCAAAAATTTGTTCGACGCTTAGTTTTTAAGTTATAAAGAAGAATAGTTATCGAATCACAAGGCACGTAGAGGAGATAGGCAGGGGCGGCGCAACTTACTGTCCGATACGGGCGATTATGTGAAACGCTCAGCTGACGCTCGAATACAATATCTCCCTCTCTCTTTTTCTCTCTCTCTCTTTCGTTTTCTCTCTCCTCTCTCTCTCTCTCTCTCTCTCTCTCTCTCTCTCTCTCTCTCTTTCACTCATTTATTTATCAACTCACTCACTGACACTTTAATTATGATAGATTTATAAATGATATGAACTATTTGCCGCCTTGTTTCTGTATATAAATAATTCTGTATATAAATAATTCTGTACATGTAAATATCATTTTTATATTAAAACTATCATATTTAAAATGCGTAAGATAAACATGTAGGAGGGCGGGAGAGAGAAAGAAAAAGAGAGAACAAAAGAGAGAAAGAAAGAGAGGTAGGATATTGTATTCGAGCGTCAACTGATCACAGCTGAGTTGCGCCGCCTCTGCTTATCTCCTATACGCGCCTCGTAATTCGATAACTGTTCTTCTTTATAACTTAAAAACTAAGCGTCGGACAGATTTTTGCTAAAGGGAAAATCATTTCAGAATACCCTCAAAAATATGTCCTTTCAAAGACATAAGATTATTCTGAATATACCCTGTATATTATATTATATATTATATTACATATTATTATTATATTATTATTATTAGAATTATATTCTTATATATAATTATATTATTAAATCAAATGGATATTAAACTTATCTTTTAATTTTTAATTAATTAAAATTAATTAATATTTTTATAATAAATGTTTAAAAAATGATTAGTAATTGTTAGTAATTTACCTTTTCCAAAATCCTTTCTTTTTTTTTCTTTTTTTTTAATTTCTTGATTCTTTCTCTTTCTTTTTTTCTTATTCTTTTTTCTTAATTTCTTAATTCTTCCTTCCTTTCTTTCTTTCTTTCCTTCTTATATTTTCTTTCTTCTTTCTTTTTTCTCCTTTTTTTTATTTCCTTATTTTTTTTCATACTGCTCTTCATCAAAATCATCTGCTTCATGTATATCCACATTACCTGTAATATAAAATATTGTATATATAATATTGTATGTAACTAAAAATAATAAATTAAGATGATAATAAAATACTATCATATTAATCATAAAGATGGAATCAATGCTAATCAGTTGAAACATGAAAATAATAATCATATCGTACTTAACAGAAGTATAATGTATTCCATAAAGTAAAATTATGAAAAATGAAATAACAATATACAATACCTATCATAACTGCTCTTCCTCTTGAATCAATAGCAAGATATTGGTCAGGAATAATATATCTACATCCACTTTTGCCGAAAATTTCCTGCACCTTCTCAAAAATGTTCTTGACAGAAATATACTCCAGTATCACTATAGATCTTTTAGTTGTTCATTCTCTTTGCACTCTACTTTCTGTTTCTTTATTTCTTTTCTATTTTTTTACATCTTTACTTCCTCTACATCTTTGCTTCCTCTACATCTTTGCTTCCTCAAAAATCATCTTCACCTAAAAGTAAAATATAACACAAAGTATTCTCTTATCTATGAATAATTATTTCGGTAAAAAAATGAAAATTTTGGAAAGAAACACTTATCTGAGAAATTAGTATTCTGCACGAACAGTATCTTCATACCGAAGAGACATTGAGAATCAACTCAAAATTTTACTCGTCACTAACTTCCGGTACTAATAACACCACATTAACCTCGCACACGTCAGTCGCCGCGAACTGTCACACCGCAGCATCGCGAAACTCTTCGCGACGATCCCGATCCCAGCCAGCTTCGACCGCGGAAAAGAGTCAACAATACCATGCGATAAATTTCGACTCCGATCGCTCATTTCAGATGTTTCATCACTTTTTTTATAAAGGACTAGCATGCAGCGCGCGCTACACGCGCGCCATCCACGGGACTTTTAGATATTTATAACGTCATTAAAAAAAAATTGTTAAAAGAACAGTTAAAGTAAATCTATCCCCATCGCCTTCCTTTAGTTTCCTCAATACTTTCCTAATTTACTCTCTCCACATACCTCTTCTCTTCCGACCTCCTTCTCTCTCTCTCTCTCTCTCCCCCCAAATCATTTTTCCATCTACTCCTCCTAATACCTCTCTAAAATATTCCTCCCTTCATTCCAATCCCTTCATTACACTCTTTTCCATTTCCTCCTTTCTCTATCTTCCAAATCTGCTTCTCCGTTTTTGCTTCCTCTTCTTCCCATCTTTCATTCTCTTCCCTCCTTTTTACTCCACACAATTCCTTGTACTCCTTATTCTCCCTTTTATATTCCGCTATCTCCCCTCGTTTTGTCCTCTGTTAGCGCTCTCCTTACCCATCTCTTCTTTTTTTCGCAATCCTCATTTCACCAACTATCCCCTTTTTTTCTCTCTCCATTTCTCCCTCTCCAATGCCTCCCTTATCCGCTTACTCATCTCTTTCAACACTTCTTGCACCTCTCTCTCCCTTAACTCTACTCTTCCTAACCTGGTTCTAAACGTTTCCTTTTCCCCTCATCCTATATCTATCCACCCTTCTTCTCTATTCTTTCTTCTCTCTTCCTTCCTCATCCATGCTACCACTGGGGGATATTTTAGAAGATAAGAGATACTATTTAAAAATGTTTCAAAGAAATCATTAGGTTCATCGATGAAATTGACGGTTGGAAAATTATGGGTAAAGTATACTAAGTATAATAGATTATTGAATTTTATTTTGAACAATAATAGTAAACATCGTGTACAAGTAGTGGTATAGAATGCAGAGATATAAAAAATAGAGTTTCATCTGCAACCTAACCAGGTAATAAATTATTTAAACTAATTTGATCTAATTCTATTCTATCTCTTACCTCTAAATATCCCATCTCCTCTTCCCCCAATAAATAATCTATGACCGACTCTCCTCTTTCTCCCATATACGTCCAACCCACTTCCTCATCTCTCTTTATTCCGCCATCCATTCCCTCTCCTTTATCCCCTTTACCAACATTCTCCCTTCTTTGTTTCTTGCTATCCTTCGAATTCCTTTCCCTCTCTTCCCCTTCTTCTACGTCCACCATACTCACCCTCCACACTCACTCTCCCTCTCTCCTTGCATTGAAGTCCCCTCCAATTATCGTTTTTACTCCCTCCTCCCTCTCCTCCATCCATTCCTTCAACTACTCTAATTTCTTCTTCATATCCCCATTCACGTATATTCCTACTATTCTCAAGCTACCCTTGCCATACTTAATCCTTCCCATTATATCCTTCTTCTCTTCTCTCTCTCTCCTTTTTTTGTATCTCCAAATCCTTTCTTAAGCCCATAATCATTTTTCTTATTACTCTTCTCTTTTTTTCCTTTTTCTTGCCCCTTGCATTCTCCACACATATTCTCCTGGTAAAATCTTTCCTTTACCTTATTCCATCCTTTTTCCTCCGTTCACGTTTTCATCAATACCATTACATCCCATCCCCTCAAACTCTCTTAGAAATTAATAACAAGTGTCAATTTGGCAAATAGGGAACAGCGCGGTTGGTGGTGCGCACAAATAAAAAAAACAACAATTAAACAAAATTAGTTAAAAATATATATATAATTTTGAATACGTTTCGGCCATCCTTATAGCCTTCTTCAGTTCATATGTTGTACAGGCGATTGGGAAGTTCACATGTAGATCACACTGACCCGAGGCCAATCACGCCACTCCTCCACGAGAGAATCATTGCATAAGTCAATTCTTAAAATAAACGAGTCTTTGAGTAAAATCCGCAAAAAGTCACGCAATGACCCTCAAGAAAACGAACGGACAGACTCACCTCCAGTCAAATAGGAACTTCTTTATAAAATACAGTAACAACTTTGAAAGATCGTGCAGCGAATTGTACATTGCAATTAACAAATTTTTAGTGAGATACTATCACAATCAATCCGAATAAACTCTTATTTGAGTGTTAAAAATTCACTAAACGGTTTAGGCGCACAATAGAACCGCTCATCAAGAGAGTCAACGGTAATATAATATCGTAAATACTTTCCGTAAAAACAAGGCATCGGTGAAGGTACACAATAAAGCATAACCCGTTGAAGGTGAAAATAATATTAGAAGTACAATAAAAATAAAATAAAAATTATAAATATGACTAAAAATAAATATAGAATATCTCATTTAGTCCCATTTAAAAACTGATGTATAGGCCCGGCTTAGAGACTCCGTGTCTGTCTGCAAATTGATGCTATTATTTTTTTGGCATTTGATGTTGATCATTTCCGAAACGAGCCGCTTATTATAATTTCTCTCTGCATCCAAAATTTCCACTTCATCTCAATCAAATTCATGTCCCTCTTGCATCCTATGCTCGGTGATAACAGAGTGGGTAGATGTTTTCCGTTTAATGTAGTTCCTGTGTTCGGATAATCTGGTTTTTAGTTGTCTACCCGTCTGTCCCACATAGGATGCATCGCAATCTTTGCACTTGATTTTGTAGACAATGTTCATATTAGAGAGTTTCGGCAAAGGATCCTTTTGTGGTTTTATAATTGTATTCAATTTATTAATGCTGTAGAATGACACCCTAGCAATATTGCTATTAATTATATATCTGAATTTTTCGGAAATTGACGTTACAAAGGGAACCGTGAACCAAATTATTTTTTTATTGTCATTATCATTGTTTAAATTGCTATTATTTTTTTGTAATGACTCCTTRTGTATYAATTGTTTTATTCTTGATGATATCTTGTTAAAAATCAAATTCAGAGGGTAGTCATTATCCAGCAAAATTCTAATGACAAAATCAAGGTTTTTTTTATGGAAGTCTGGATGTGAGAGCAAAAACGCTCTATCAACAAGACCCGTGATCGATCTCTTAGAAATTGTTATTTATTATTATTTATTTTTTGTTTTTTCATAAAAGTTTTTCTTGTATAAAACAGTAATTTTACAAAATAAAAGAGAATATATGAATATATATGGACACATTTTATATGTAATTATATATTTATATATTTATGTATGTTTACATATATTTATATATTCTTATATGAAAAATTTTTTCTCAAAAATGATAGCTTAATCTCTAATTATTGAATCTGATGCTAATTCTATTTTGATCGAATGGTACCTTTCCTATGAAACTGACAAATATAAATATACTTTGTAAAAGTATTATATTAATTAATGCATAATCTACAATGAACAATGGTCTACGTATATAATAGCAGTGAATAAAGCTGTAAGAGTAAGAAATTGATTAATCACAGTCAATTCTCCTTCTTACAATGGACTGTGATTAGTTAATTTCTTACTCTTACAGCTTCATCCAGTCCGCTGTTGCTCGTAGACCACGCATAATAATAAAACAAAAATCAAACATTTTTTAATTATTTTCTATTTTTATTTTTTTCTAAATTCTCTTTTACCTCCTCTTGATTTATTTCGGGATTATGATTTTTATTTTTGATTATGAATCTGAATTTATCATCCCTAATTTTTCTTATAATTAAAGTTACAAGAATTAAAAATATAATTTTACTATTCAATAGAGTATGTATTTTACTATTAAGAAAATTATGTAATTAAATTGATAATTTATTATAAATTAATTAAAATTAAGCTTTAATTATTTAATTATTTAATTATTTATTCCTCTGGTGTTTTCAAAACATGTATAAGAAAAAATGTTAAAGAATAAATAATTAAATCTTTTGACAATTTATTATCTATATAATATCGAATTCACATCAAAATAATTATTATTGTCATAATTTAATTTAGAAGAAAATTATTTAATAAAATAAACGATATATTTTAATTTTAATTAAAATAAAAATTATAGAATATTATTGCAAAAGAATTACTTTAAAAAACAAACAATATTAAATTAATGTTAAATGTTAAATTAATTTATACAAAAATAATTATATAAATATTATATCATCAATTAAGAATGAATATGCATCATCTGTAAGAAAAAATATTATATATATTTATCTACAAAAACAGTTAATAAAGTTAATATAAAAATATGGATTTTAATGAATTTTTTTAATATTGGATTTTAAATAATGGATTTTAAATAATCTGTCATCGTTATTATTACAATTATTATTACAATTTCTTAATTACAACTAATATTAAAATGTCTCCTATTTGATTCAATCTATGCATTGAAACGTCGCTATCACTTCCACACCACCTTGCAGTAGATAGCATAGTGCGTTTTTAAAATGGTTTCCCCAATAAGCCTAATCCACTCTCATTTTTTAATACACAAATTGTTTGAAACTGTGCCATCCTTCTTCTCGTATGTGGAGTTTGATTTCTGAAACAAAATATAGCGTATTGTACAGTAGGATATAGAGAAGAGCTCTGGATCAGGTCCTCCGAGGGGGGATGCGGGGCGGGGGAGTATTCCGAGACGAGGGGGGTATGACGTCACGGGAAAGGGGGATATTCCTGGACGAGGAGGCATGGGACGCAACGCGGGGGCGAGAGTATTACGACGCTGTGATGTTTATATGAACATGTAGGGTGTTGACAGATCGCTGATAAATATTATAAACAAACTGGTTTCTAAAAACGAGCGCCGATAAATATTATAAACAAACCGCGACAGCAGCTTCATTTCATGGTGGTAAAATTACATTGCTGTAATAGAGCACTGATCTATATGCCAACAAACACGTGGGAATTCAACGATCCCAATCTTTTTGATTTTCAGATATAAATTTAGCTAAATAATTTAAAATTGTTTGATGTTGCCGTTCCACTTGGCCGTCAGATTGCGGATGAAGAACAGAAGCTCTGGTCTTCTTTATTCCAAGTGCGCATGACAACTCACAAAAAACTCGTGATTCGAAATTTCTCCCTTGATCCGTATGAACCTCTAAAGGAACTCCATGTCTAGACACTACTTGATTAAGAAAAGTTTCCGCTACCGTTCTTGCTCTAATATTCTTCAATGGAAAAGCTTCCACCCATTTAGTGAAACAATCAACCACAGCTAACAAATATTTATTTCCTGAAACCGTTAACGGAAGTGGTCCGAGAACATCCATTTGAACTCTCTCGAATGGAACTCCAACTATAAATTTGTAAAGGAGACTTTCTTTTCCCTGTTGGACCTCTCCTTGCAAGACAGACTTTACAAGATCTGCACCACTCTTCCACGTCCTGTTTACAGGATGCCCAATAAAATCTTTTCCGGATCATCTCCAAAGTCTTATTGATTCCAAAATGTCCTCCAGAAGGAGAATCATGCGCTTCTTTCAAAATTTGCTTGATTCGGGTTTTGGGAACAATCAATTGAATTACTGTGTTCTTTAAATGGAGTTTCCCACCTTTTATAAAGAACTCCGCTCTGGATCTCTAAAGAATCCCAATAAGACCAGTAAACTTTTGCGGCTGTCCCCTTAGCTGCAATCTCTTGCCAAGCTGACTGTTCACCAATCTCCTTTCCTAGGAGAAAAACTGAAATTTCCGGATCTTGTAGCTGATCATGACGCCAATCTATCAGATTGCTCGCCGCCAGGACCGTTCGTGCGATAAGCTTTTCTTGTTTTTGTGCCTTCTTCATTTCCACTCTAGCGCAATATCGACATTGAGCACAGGAGGTCCAAACTCTCTTCTTGAAAAGAGGGGGACAATTTTCAACGCCACCATGGTCGTGACCCGGAAGTAGCGAACTAAATTGGGTCACGTGACAAAAAGTGGGGAGCTGGCGCCATATTCAACCTACCTATATACATCAATTAAACAGTCATAAGTTCCTGAGCAATATGTTAACTTGTGTTATTTGCATTATTTGCATTATTAAAAAATAGTCTATACGAAGTATTTTGCTCAGCAAAGAATCAAAATACTTTTGACTATTTTTTACATGTAATCTTAAATAATACAAATAACAAAAGTTAACAATATCGCTCAGAAACTTATGACATTTTAAATATACTTTTTATAATTAATCATATTATATTATCAAAACAAACATATTCTAAAAAATCTTTTGTTTTTTATTGATCTTTATTTTTCAAATATAAATTTTTTATACACTTTTGAATTTGTCATAAGTTTCAGGTTACAATTTATTTAAACATTTTTCATATTAAACTTTTATTTTATATAAAATTAATGTAATTATATATAATTAATTTAATATCATATTTTATATCATATATTTTATAATGTTATATAAAAAAATTTAATATAAAAAAATGTATATCTTGTCAAAACATTTATCTTATCTTATTTTTAAAAAATACAATGTGTGTGTGTGTGTGTGTGTGTGTGTGCATCACATTTTCCCGTCCCACTTAACAGACTGCGGACTGTCGGATAAAACTATAAAATCTATCCGGTATGGTTAAAAAATGCGTTGCATAACATATTTTATGCTCCACGGCATCGCTAGGCACACAATCATTCACACTTTACAATTAATAATACAATAAAAAATATGCATTGCTAGGCATACAACCATTCACACATTATAATAAATTATATAAAATAAAAAACCCTATTACAAATAATATGTAAATATAACTTACAAGTAATATGTTTGCACTGAATACATACCGAATATAATAAAACAATACACACTGAATATAACAAAATAATAAAATATACATACAATATAAACACAATGATATTGTTGCGTTCGCAGGAACGAGTTATCACTCGAAATGACACGCGCACTCGCGAGAAATGAACGAGACGGATTTTAGGAAAAGAAACTTTAATTCAATTCAAGTAATAACAAGAATGTCTCGTACAAATCAGTAATTAATTCCGTTTCTTTTCGAACTCGTTCGATTCCGACCGAAGCTCGCCGCCAAACTCTCGTTGCCCCGGCAACCGCGCCGCTCTTCCGTCCGAACTTCAAACCGCGAGCTCTGCGAATTTCCAATCGTGGCCGATCAATAATATTGACCACATCAGCTGATTCTTGAGCATTCAGGGGCGCAACATTCCCCCTCTTCTTCAAGATTGTCGTCCCGACAATCATCTTGGAATGCTCGTAAAAACTCTAGTAAATCTCTTCTTGTCTTATCCTGTGCTGTTGCCTCAGGATGTCAGACCATCCTCTTCGAGTTAGTATCATAGGCTAGGTTCCCGCTCGCTATCACGTTGAATCCTTTTGAGCTCTTGTTCTGGATCTTTTTTGAACTCGCCGCTCCGTGATCTCAGAAGTCTTCGGACAAGAAGGGGGTAACATTCGTGGACCCTTCGTCTCCTCCTTAAGGAAACTCCTAAGGAGGAAAGACACTTCGAATCCCTGTCTCGGCATTTGCCCTACGTTCCACGGGAAATCACAATCGAAAACCATGGACGAGACAGTCTTCTTAATTCTTCCTCCCAAGTCCACCTTCCGGTTATCTTTCCTAGAGCGGTCTACCAAGTTCCGTCTTCCAACCTTCCGGAATTTCCTTTCTTCCTGTATCTCTGCTCTGAAAAAAAAACGAACAGAAAAATGAGTATCTTTAACTTAAAAAAAAAAACTTAATTAACACGGGCTCACTTTCACCTAAAACTGTCTATCATAAAATGGAGCTAAACGATCTAAAGTACTACTTTATTCCTATGTCTACTTGATTTGCGAATGCAATACACAACGTCATTCAATCTTCTGACAATTTCATAAGGTCCTTCCCAATTACTCTGTAATTTAGGAGCCTTTCCTTTATCTCTTCGAGGATTAAACAACCAAACCCTATGACCTTTTTCAAAAACTATCCGTCAGGCTTTCCTATCATAAAGTGTCTTTACCCTCCGTGATCTCAAATCTATTTGTTGCCTCACTCCCGCATGTAACGCATTTAATTTTTTCCTTAATTCTGACACATAAATGTTTTCCTCAAATTTATGTTCCTGTGGAGGAACTTCACGAAGGAGATCTATAGGGAGCTTAAGTTCCCATCCGAAACACATCTCCGCAGGAGAAATCTTAGTGGTTTCATGACGGGCTGATCTAGAAGACACAAACCTATCCATCGATCCCAATCTCGCTGATTCTCAAAAATGAACTTCGCTAAATAACTTATGATTGTCTGATGTTGCCGCCCTACTACACCGTTGGATTGAGGATGTAATGGAGTAGTTCTAGTTTTCTTAATTCCCAACAGGAGTGCTAACTCTAAGAAAAGTCGGGAATCAAAGTTTCTCCCCTGATCAGTATGTACTTCTAATGGTACACCGAATCTCGAGATCACCTGATTCACAAGAATTTCGGCGATAGTTTTAGTTTTAAAATTCCTAATTGGAAAAGCTTCTACTCACTTCGTAAAACAATCCGAAACTACTAACAAATACCTATTCCCCGAAACAGAAACCGGAAATGGACTAAGAATGTCCATCTGTAACCTTTCAAAAGGCGTTCCAGCATTATAAATCCGTAATTCAGATCTCCCTTTCTCAGAAGGACCCTTTTTCGCTACACAAATCAAGCAAGTTCTACACCAATCTTCAACATCCTGTTTGCAAGTTGACTAGTAGAATCGTTTCCGCATTCTGTCTAAAGTTTTATTCACTCCAAAATGTCCTCCAGAAAAGGAATCATGAGCTTCCTTCAAAATTTGCTTGACTCTTCCCCTGGGAACTACAATCTGAAAAACATGACTTTTAAAATTAGGAGCCTTCCATTTCCTGTAAAGAATGCCATTCTCAATAACGAGAGACTCCCACTGAGACCAATAAATTTTCGCTGAATCGTCCTCTGAAATAATCTCCTGCCAATCCGGATGATGTCCTTGTTCTTTTGCTAAAAAGAACTTCCTCAATAACAAATCTTCCATCTGCTCACGTCTCCAATCTATCTGTTCAGAATTTAAAATTATACGTCCTATAATTTCTCTCTCTCTTGACTCCTGTTTACTACAATTATTCTCTACACAGGGTCGTTTAGACAAACGATCCGCATTAGAATGTAAATTCCCCTTTCGATGAACTATTTCAAAGTCATACTGTTGTATCTGCTCCAACCACCGAGCTAACTGTCCTTCTAAATTTCTGAAAGTCATCAACCATTTAAGAGAAATGTGATCAATTCTAATGACAAATTTTCTTCCATAAAGATAATGATGAAAGAATTTAGTCGAATCAATCACCGCAAGCAGTTCTTTACGGGTAACACAATAATTCCTTTCCGTCTTCGAGAACACCTTACTATAGTACGCTATCACTTTCTCCTTTCCTTCTTGAACTTGAGACAAGACTGCACCAATCCCATGATTTGACGCATCAGTATCTAAAATAAACTGTCCATTCTCCTTTGGGAAAATAAGAATAGGTGAAGAAATTAAACGTTCTTTTAGTTCCTTAAACGCTTTTCCACAAAGCTCTGTCCATTCGAATTTACAAATATTTTCTGTTAAAGAAAATAAAGGAAATAAAAATAAATCTTTGCTATAAGAGAAAAATCTTTCACAAATTTCCTGTAATAGGAGCAAAAACCCAAGAAACTTCGCACTTGTTTCTTAGTGCGTGGGATTGGCCAATCACCCCCAGACGAAATCTTCTCTTCGTCCGTCGAAACTCCTTTTTCCGAAATAACATAGCCCAAATATTTAATTTCCTTTTTTAAAAAAGAACATTTCTTTGGATTCAATTTCAAATTCGCAGACCGCAACCGAAAGAAAACCTGTTCCAACTGTTTCATCATCCCTTCAAAGTCTTCACTGAAAATTATGACATCATCTAAATAAATCAAACAAATCTTATTTAACTCAACTGTTGCAACACCTTCTCCATCAATCGCTCAAAAGTAGCAGGAGCATTACAGAGACCGAAAGGCATAACAGTAAACTGCCACAATCCTTTTCCAATTGAAAATGCTGTTTTTTCTCTATCTTCGGGACGGATTCTTACCTGCCAATAATCACTTTTCAAATCTAAAGAAGAGAACCAAGAATTTTCCAAATGATCGAGCAGATCATCTATTCGCGGGATAGGGTAAGAGCCTTTTTTTGTGATAGCATTTAACTTCCTAAAATCTACACAAAATCTAATTGAACCATCCTTCTTTTTAACTAACACTGCAGGGGAAACCAAGGACTACACGATTCCTCAATTACTCTGTTGCCTCATTTCTTCGATTACCATATCAACGTCTTTCCGCAAATAAAAAGGTATACGACGAGGAGCCTGTTTGATTGGACCAGAACTTTCTATTTCAATTCTGTGTTCTACCATCCTACAATTTCCAGCTAAGATTTCCTCAGAGAATACATCCTGGAACCTGGTAAGAAAATTAACGAACCGTTCCTTCTGATCCTCATTTAAATTCTGCGTCTCTTTTAAAAAAAGTTCCCTCAAAAACAATGGAACTCCATTAGCCTCACTCTCTATTCGAGAACAAACAAACTCCTTCTTTTTCTGAGAAGAAACACCAAAAAATGAAACAAGAGTCTCCTCAAAATTCGTCGCCGAAAGAAAATCATTTCCCAGCAAACAATCATCCTTCATCTCAACAATATAAACCGGTAGCTTCATAGACAATTCTCCTACCTCTATCAAAACTTCAACTTTAAATTTTACTGGAACTCTCTCTCCTGTAGGATATTTAAGATTAAATGACCTTTCTCGGAAAATCTATTGCCTCGAAAACTCAAGTAACCCTTCTCTTACCAATGTCACGTCCGAGCCCGTATCAATTTTCATAGAACAATATCTTTTATTTATCCTCCCATCAATAAAAAACATTTTTCTCTTAATTTCATTCTTTCTTTTACCAAAAACAAACTCCCTTAATTCTAATGGGGCCTTCTCTATCCTTGCCGAACCCAGTTCGACTAATCCGCGTTTCCCTCGTTAATCAAAGCATTCTGAACGGAAATGTCTTGGTTCGCCGCACTGCCAACACTCCTTCTTAAATAAGGACTTCCCTTCCCTTTGAAATTTATTATTTCTTTCTCCGATCCCTTCCTTATCTTCGCGATTTTTATTAATAAATTTACTTTTCCCTTTCTCCCTTCGGAAATCATTTCCCCTTAACAAAACTATTTCCCTGTATCGCCTTAATCGTCATGGCTCTTTCTAGAGCCGTTCTTAATGAATTGACCCCTTCTAATTGAAAAGTACGTTTTATAAAACCGTCCGACAGTGCGGCGAAATTGTGCACAAGCAATCTTATCTCGAACCTCTTTTGTGCACTCGGGATATGCTAGTCGCGACAGCTGTTCAATATCCGAACCGAGAGCTGCCAAATCTTCAAAAGATTTCTGTCTTCGGTTCGTGAATTGTGTATAATACGTCTGGGCCAGGTGCCCTTCCCCAAAATATAATTCTAATTTAGATCGAAGTTCCTCGAATTTTAAACTCTCGATCTCACTAATGCCATCGAGAACTGCACGCGCCTTTCCTCTCAAACTCGAAGCTAATGCGACCGCTTTCACCGCGTCAGACCAAGCATTTATGCGGGCAGTCAAATTAAACTGCGTTAAAAATTCCCGCAAGGGAACAGTCCCGTCAAACGTATCAGGCTTTAACTTGATACGCCCGCGGAACTCGTACTCGGCATACAGAATCTATCACGCGACGCGGAGCTATCCCCGATTACGCACGCCCCGTCTCGCGTTGCGGAAATATTATCGGAGTGACTTAACTGGGATTCCAGACGTCGCAGCTCCGCATCGACTCCCGATCAGCCTTCTGCTCCTCTCGAAGTCGTCCTAACTCCTGCAAGATGGTGCGCAGAATTTCGGCTTTTGACGTCGATGCCGCTGTCTCGGCCAAAGGAGCTCCCGTCGTAGTCTGGCTGCGCGTCCTCCTCGGAGAGTGAAGCGTCGTCATTTCGAAAACTTCATTTCTTCTTTCCTATCCCGGACGAGCCCCCAAAATGTTGCGTTCGCAGGAACGAGTTATCACTCGAAATGACACGCGTACTCGCGAGAAATGAACGAGACGGATTTTATGAAAAGAAACTTTAATTCAAGTAATAACAAGAATGTCTCGCACAAATCAATAATTAATTCCGTTCCTTTTCGAACTCATTCGATTCCGATCGAAGCTCGCCGCCAAACTCTCGTTGCCCCACAACCGTGCCGCTCTTCCGTCCGAACTTCAAAAACCGCGAGCTCTGCGAATTTCCAATCGTGGCCGATCGATAATATTGATCGGCCACATCAGCTGATTCTTGAGCATTCAGGGGCGCAACAATATAATATATAAACACAGAATATTATATGTAAGAAAATGTATAAAAATTTTCATATAATAAAATACAAGTACAACATACAGTATATAAAACATACGGACCATTCAAAGATAGACTTTCTCCAGAAATTATCATCGTTGACAGGTGATAGCCTGTTATTTAAAGTAGATCTATCTGTCATTCACACTGCTAATAATTCTCTCAGATGCAATATGTTCCGCTATTGCAAAAACTTTACATCTTTCCTCTAATTGCATCCCCACCACCACCATCTGAAGGCACGTCTTTTTAAAAAACATGACTTCTTCAGCTAGATGCATCAGAGTAGAAAAATCCTACCTATCTCGTATACTAAATTAAACACTCATACTCCAAACAAAATTACTAAAACTTTAACTGCGGATTTACAATTTCAATTATATTCGTTGCCTAATATAATTTCTATACTTTTCTAGATTTTCTTTTCGTTTACATTTTTCATTTCTATAACATTCACGCATTCGTTTCAATTCAAACATATCTTTCACTATGTCATATTGTAAATTATTATCTATATTATTATTATTTATTAACGCATTCTTTTTCTCACACCAACATACAATAGTTTTTACTGCGATTACATGTACTATTATATTAAATATATCGATATGATGTTCGATGCACTCATGCCAATTCATATTAATATTCCAATTTTTAAAATGTTGTAATATTATTTTAAGGATATCACGTTGATGGGCTCTCGTTTTTAATAATTTATTAATGCTACATATAACTTGTCTAATACAAATTAAAAATTCACTATTTTTAAAATTATCTTGACATTCCGAACAATAATTAACTTTTTTAAGAATTGATTTAATAATTTCTTGCGGATATTGCAACAATAAAGCAACAATTGATTCATCGGCAACAATTTTATCAGTAACTAAATCAAACTGCTCGTCATAATAATCGTCGTTGCAAACATCATGCACTTCGATGTTTGAGACATCATTTTTCAAATACTCTTCTAATGAAAATAACAAAAACCCATCACCAGTGATTTCGGAATTACCACCAATGATTGAAATGGACTTCATGTTACTCATCAGTAAAGTAATGAAAGAGTCTTCAAACTATCGAGGTGTAGGATTAGTATGACGAACAGCATGACTTCTAATTTGACCAAAAAAATTTTCTAACGGATCTTGGTTACAAAAACGCGTTTTTAATATTTTAAAATCAAATTTTTATTAATAATTTTCCACAATTTTTGAAACCTATCTATAGTAAAGAGCCAATTAGATAAAGTCGGAACCGATTTAACGATTTTACACGAAATCTTTTCTACATAGTACATATTTCGCAGTACACTTTTCGCACTCACCCAAAACGCATGATGTACACTATCTTCAGATACTGGACATTGTTCATTATGTTCATCATTTTTATCATCTCCATTCACTGAATCAAATAAATCATTTAAAAAATTCACTATTTTCACTGTTAGAATTCCCTCTTCAGTGTTTATTTTTAATTCTTTGTTGTCCACGGAAACAATATCTGTAACAAACATAAAAATAGTCACATAAATATTTATTTTGTTCTGATTTAATATTTTTAATTTTATTTTTTTTAAATATTTATAGTATTTTTTAAATGTGTGTGTGTGTTGGTGTATGTAAAATATTTAATTATAAAAATTAAAAAAGTATATGTATGTAAATGTAAATCTATGAAAACTATTTTATTATTATTTTGATCAAATCATTAATTTTTTATTACTTACATTTTTAAGTTTGTCAAAGTTTCGATGTAACTGGCCACAGTTCCACTAAGAACTTGAGTAGCGTGTTTCACACGCATCTTTTTTATTTTATTTTCTATTATATGTTCTTGTGTCAATTTCTTTAATTGCGGTCGAATTATATTCAAATTTTTATCCATTAGTCATGCTGTTTTAATAACATTCCACGATGCTATTTCTGTGGCTATATTGTCTTTGCAATTTATTCCAAGATCTTTTGTTAATAAATTATTTCTCACACCTTTTATGAGATGTGGAGAATCGTATAGTGGAACTACTTCTTCGTCATCCACTTCAAAAGTTTGACCTTAACAGTAAATAATTTAAGTTTTGGTAAAAAAATTATTTTCAGATTATTATATATTATTATAGATATATAGTTACTTACGTTGTGGCCTTTTTTCAAAATTCCGTTTCATATCTGTGCGCAACAATAATTCCCTTATTGCTGCTGTATTCGACGAGCCTTGGTCACAAACGGTGGCAACAATGTGAAAGYCAGCATTATTAATTTTTTTAATATGTTCTTTAATGCAGCGAATTAATTGCGCGGTATTTGTTTGCTTATGACAAAAACTATAAGAAATTGCATTTTCCAACCTGATTTAAGCCGCGTAACATAAAAACTAGTGCGTGATCGGCTACTTTTGCTGTACGATTATTACCCCAATCAAGCCCACATATTATATCCTTTCGAATATCATAAGTGAGCTTGGGTTGTATTGATACCTCGTCCCACATAAGAATACTTTATCTTTCATTGACATTTTTGAAGCTATATTCTTCAGATATCTCAAGATTAAAGGATTTAAACCAGGGAACAAAGATATTTTGTTAAGAATTAATTGTAATGTCTGAATAGATGGAATGTGATGAAAAATATTCCTCAAACAAGTATATGCACGCTTTTCCATTGTTTTGTATAATGTTAGTACCAAGGCTTTCTGATTACTTTTATATCGATGTCCCTACAAAATATAAAATGTAATATATATTTTAAAACATATATGCAAGTTGTTATTATAAATATAAAATAAAGAAATAGTTTACATGCATATTTATTATCTACTTTGTGACGAATACAATTACAAAGATATACTAAATGCGTGCACATTCAACAAAATTAGAAAATTATCAATATAAATTATTTAATATATAAATTATTTTATACAAAATATTACATCATTTATGTCCATCCAAATTAGCATAATAGCCTATTATTAGCAAAGTTTGTTTAAAACCAAAATTGTAACTACATAGCTGTGTAAGCAAATATTAATAAGTAGTATTACGAGCGCGAAGATTCAAAATTTTATATTTTTATTTTTTTCACCTCAAATAATAACAAAATAAAATCAATTCAACAATCAAAACTATTGATTAACTAATCAATCAACTTTTGCTCTATTTCACGTGTTTGTCAATTTGCAGATTTGCTGACACTTGAGACAAAAGAAAGCAATTAATTATTAGACAAACATAAATAACGTTAACGAACATGCTACAAACAATATTAAAAAAGTAAAATAAATGAATATATTTTAAAGTTTGACTGACACAGTCACTTTTAATATTAAAAATTACAAAAAGAAAAACCCAAGAAAATTATAACTAAATATTGAATATTCGAAAAAGTATTCGAATAATTCAATGATAGAATCCTTTAGAACTGCACGTTTAGAACTGTAAGAAATTAATATATAATATAGATAATATACATATATTTTATATATAAAACTTTTCAACATTTTAAAATGATGAAAAGTTCAAATTTTTTGTTAAATAAAATAATAAAAAAAAAAAAACGTCAATATTATCAGTACTCTGTAAATAAAATACAAACGTTCAAATTGTAAAATGCAATAAAACAAACTTATAAACAAGTATTAAAACTTTCTGCAGATATTTTCTGCAATCAGTAACAAAAGAACAATAATTGTAATTTAGAGTAAAATAAAGAAAAAATTAATCAACTAAATCAAATCACTGCGGTCAAAGCTAGATGTTGGTGCTCAATAATATTTCTATTAAAAATTTTTAAACAACAATAATTCAGTATTCGTAATCCATATTCAAACTACGCGTCGAACCGGCTATAATAACGCCATTCTAGATTTGGATTAGAATTAAGGATCACAAATAAATTGATCATTAGTCAAATTAAATCGTCGAAAAAAATTAATATTGTAAATATTCTGAGTAGAGATAAAATTTAAATTGTATAAAACAATAAGAATAATAGAAACATTAATATTTTTAATATTATAAAATTGACAAAAATTAAATTAAATCATATGCAATACAACAAGAAGAATATGAATATTCATAACATTTAAAAATATTGTCAAAGTAAAATTAATAAAATGCAATAGAAAGAGCACATTAATATTGTCAATATTATAAAATAATGACAGATTTAAATTGTAACAAAAAAATTGGAACAAAATGTAACAAATTAAGAACATTAGTATTGTATCTTGAAAAAATGTAAAAGTTTAAATTATATAGATAGAGATAAGAAGCATTAATGGGAGGATTTCTACTTATTTGATATAACTATAATAAAAAAAGAAATAAAAGATATTGCAAAATACACCACAAAAAAAAGCAAATTATCACTATATTTTGAGATAATATTATTATATAGAATAAATTAAATGCAGCAGAAAGAAGAGATGTTTTGAATAATGATAGCATTTGTATAATTAAAAACATTGCAAAAATATGTATGTAGAGAACACAATATTAATTTATATTTGCTAATATACTTACGTTTTCTATCACATCGTATTCATCATCAATGTTGTATATTGAGATTGTTTGATCCTTTTCTGCCATAATATTCTGAGATGATAATAATGTTCTTTAAGTATATGCATGTAGCTATAAAAATCTTAATGCAGTAGAATTAGTAGTGAATTATGTATAACAGTATTTTTCAAAAATATTACTATGTGTAATGATCGTTTTATAATATGTGTTACAAGATTTTGTATTATTTATACCACCATGTTGTCCGTATTATAAATATTATGCAAATATTTTTCACTAAATAAAAATAATATTAATATAATATCTAATATATTTATGACATTTACAACATAAAAGCAGATAAACAAAGCAGAATCTGCTTGCTGAGCGATTGATCATGATCATGATTCTTATAGATCGCCCAACAAGCAGGTTGACAGTTTCATCGGGCTTAAACACATATGAACAGATAATAACTAATCAACCAATAAATTAGCATACTCTTGAATAGTGTACTTTTAAGGGAAAAATTGTGTTACTGTTGAGGCTTTCAAAAAAGGTATTTAAAAAACTTTTATACGTAACTTCGACGAAAGCCACAGCCAAATTGAAGGTATAACGATGGTTACCAACTGCACTATCGTATATTAGTACTCACAATCTAACTATAGATACTGACACAGGTGCTCATTTAGTGTACGCTTAAATGGTATGCTGCTTTAAAAGAGGACTGGGGTCTTCTGGTACCCCATATGCGCCTTAAAGGTTAATGTACACTTGATAAAGGTATTTCTTCATTTAATAATTAATTGTTTACTAATAATAAAATTAATAAACTATTAATTTAAAGAAAAGATAGTTTTTAAAAAATTGAAATAAAAAGAAGTAATATGACAAAAATTTGAAGAATAAAATTAAGTCAATAAAAATTAACAGTTCAAACATGTATAATATACACACAAAATTATTAATATTTATATATTCAATTTTAATTGTATAACCAAATTATGTTATCAAATGTTTTAATATAAATATAAATATAAATTAAATTACATTACATAAAAAAATTTATTAAAAATTTCAAGCAATTTAAAACACAGCCAAATACGGTCAAAGCTAGGTGTCAGTGCTCAATAAT
>JANQDE010000317.1:78089-100480 GCA_037157785.1 Cephalotes varians
ATTAATTTGACGATCAAATTCATTTGTGACTTTATTTCTATTCTAGTTTAGAACTGCGTTATATGACCGGTTGTGTTCGGCGCGTAGTTTGAATGTACTAGATTATAGTTTAATTTAAATAAAAATAGAGTTATTATTGAGCACTGACACCTAGCTGTGACCGTATTTGGCTGTGTTTTAAATTGCTTGATGTTTTCATATATCGGTCGAAAAGAAATTTGTTATTTATTAAAAATTTTTCTTTTGAAATAAAAAATATTAAAATAATGTTGGAATTGCGTTACAATCCCAAAATTGATAAAAATTCAAAGTATTTATATTTAGTATTCAAAGTATTTAGTTCAGTTATTCTTCCTTTAAATTATAAAAATAGTTTATTAATTTTATTATTAGTAGAAAATTAGTAATTAAGTGAAGAATTAGCTTCATCAATATGTAAATGAAAATTATTAAATTATATATTAATAACTGCGTTCAGCAGACAAAATCAGATCAATAAACCAGGAAAAAATGTTTCATATATAATTATATATAATTATTGACATATTTTATATACAATTATATATAATTATATATAAAATACAGTGGGTGCTCAAGCTATTAGAACGTCTTGAAAATTTTGTTTGGGCTTATATTCAATGTGATATTTATTAGACTAGAATGTAAAATACATAGATGAAACGTAAAAGATTTGTTTATTGGAATGTCCTTTTTAATAATTAGTTATAATTTTTATAAAAAAATTAATATTTTGTGCAGCCCCCCCTCGCCTTTATGACCGCTTCAATTCGCCGTGGCATACTTCCAATGCAACTGCTTATGCAGTTTTTTATTTCAGGCGCACTTTGCCATACTTCTAGGATATTTTCTTTGAGAACTTTAAGGGTAGGATTGTGACGAAGGTATACAAGGGATTTTAAGGTTTTCCATACATTTTCAATAGGGTTGAAGTCCGGGGAATTGCCTGGCCAGGGTAAAAGGGAAATTTGTTTGGTAGACAGGAAACTTTTTACCGATTTTGCAGTGTGACAAGGTGCGTTATCCTGCATAAAGACAAAGRGGTCTGTGCTTTTTCGCAATTGCTGCACGTATGGCAAAAAAACATCCTCCAGGACTCGAATGTATTGGTACTGCCTCATCATTCCCTCTACGAAATAGAGAGGGCCAGGACCTTCGGCACTTATGGCAGCTCATACCATCACTGAAGGGGGATGCTTCAGCCGCGATTGGATGCAGAACGGTTCTAACTTCTCTCCTGGCCGTCTTCTAACAAACTGTGTCCCTTCAGTAAGGGCGTGAAGGGAACATTCGTCAGTAAAGTAAATCTGCAAAAATATGAAAATTACAGTATTTTTCATATGGTTTTTTTTATATTCTTAATAAAGGACAAAATTAACTAACATTGTTCCAAAAGGTAGCGCTCTTGTCCTTGTGCTCCTTCGCAAATCTTAGTCGGGCAGTTTTCATTCGGGGAACGAGGAGGGGCTTTTTAGTTGGCCGATAACTTCTGATGTTATTTTCAGCCAGTCGCCTCCTTAATGTTGAACGCGATATCTTCACCCCATCCTCCCTTAACATCCGCAAGTGCTCGCGTAAGGGCAGCTTTCGATTATTCAGAACCGTAAAAATAATTTTCCTGTCAGTCTTTTTCGTGGTTACCCGTCCGCCCCCCTGACGAGATGGTCGGGCCCGAATTTCTGAGGTACCGGCTTTGTGCTGTTTGGCCAGTTTTGAAACCATCGGCCGACTAACTCCCACCGAATGGGCAATATCGGCATAACTGAGGTTGCTCTCTCTTATTAAGGCCAAAATCGCCTCTTTCTTTCCCAAATTAATATCCTTTTTACGACCCATATCTAAAAAAAGGTACATTTTAACGAATCGATCATATGTGGTTACAAAAAATACTTACAGTCTCGATATAACTCTTAAAATTTAAAGAAAATATATTAATTCAACGAATTATTATAAAAAAAAATTTTAATTTCACAAAAATTTCTAAAAAATAGCATACAAACCTGCTTGTCAGTAACTCGTTGACGCACTAATTTGCACAGATTTTCACATCTCCATCGATATGAGATTGTAACGATAATAAAATTCTCACAAGTAACTGTTTATTTCACAGACAATGAAGCAAACAAATGTATTAATACGTAAAAATTAGAATGCAGTGATCTACTGCAAAATAATAGGCTCCCAATCCGAGAATAGATGAAAATTTTGCGAGCGTTCTAATAGCGTGAGCATCCACTGTATGTACATATATATATATTTTTTTTTCTCTGGAAGACATTGCTATATAAATTAACAGTATTGCACATTGCTATGCAATATTGATTTCGTTCAGCAGACAAAGATTAGTGACTTCTCAGTGATTTTTTATTACGATTGGTTTTTATAGTTAAATGCAAAGATCTAAAGGCAAGAACTAATTATATTAAAGAATTATTGAGTGTTTATTGATCTTTTTTATTAATATTTTATTAATAAATTTTTTAATAAATAATTTATTAATAAAATAGAAAAATTTTAAGAAAAATTTTTAAACATACTTGTGGTTCACAATGAAGATTGGAGCTCAACATTTCAAAGAAAATCCTCTGTACTGCAAGAAGATCTTCTGTTATTTTTTCCCATTTATTTTCATGACGCAATTTGTTTAATTGTCCACGTTGTTTCTTAATCACAGCTTTCTTTTTATGCAACATCTTTTTTACATGTCTTAATTTATCACGCAGATGATGAATATCTGAATTATAAATTGATTTTGTATGTATAATTTGCTGTGGTTGATTTTTTTCTTGTGTATGCTGAGTCTCTTCTTGCACAAGCTGATTATCTTCTTGTACAGGCAATATTGATAAATGGGTTCTATTCAACATTTTCTGAATTATCTATATTTGCAGTAGAAATAGTATTGGCATCATCTTGTGCAATATCTACTTGTACTGGCAAATACAGACTTGGCAATGGATTTTCCTTTAAACATCGTTTAGGCGTATAAGGAATAAGCATATCTTCCGGAAAATGTATTCCGCAAATCCTAAATTTATTCAATTTATGCCTTGGTGCACATATAACAAAGTAACATTTTGCTATATTTTTCATAAAAACTCATATAACTTGTATATATTTGCAATAATTATTTTTAAAAACAACTCAAATTTCTCTCTCACTTAATAATAAGATTTTAATTGCTTGTAATATTGACAATGTTGTTCGATACAATATTTACAATGCAATTTTACATTTTTGATTCAACATTTGAGATGTTTTCTTTTTACAAATAATCCTTTCATTCATTTTTGTCTTTTCTATGAGATTTTGATTTCCATAGAAATTTCTATAATACACATAGAAGTAACTGATTGACGACTATCAATCATAAAATCAATCATGAGACACTATGTAACACAGTACTGTACTACACACAATATTGCACAGTAACACAATACTGTATATAGTATCTCATCATTGATTTATAATTGATAGTCTACAATCAATTACTTCTATGTGTAGAAATTTCCGTATAGTACACAAATTATCTAAAAAAATTGTTGAAAACTTACTTATCATGTCATTTCGTCCAATAGCTTTTAACCAAATTTCCGCACTAACAGGATCCTTTGGAAGCACATCAGATGGAATTCCAGATGATAATGTGCACTCTGGCACACAGCATTTATATACCATTTTCTATTATGTATTGAAAATTATTTACTGAAACAAACTTAAACACTATAAGTAATATATAGATATTATATAGATAATATATAGTAATATGTATGTATAAAATTAAATATAAAATTATGTAATAAAGTAAATTATATAATAAAGTAAAGGTCGCCTGCGATCGTCTTGTGTAATTTTTGAACGTCCGAAGATCCTGGAAGATCCGAAGTGAGCCGTCGAAATATGTCGAACAGCGTCGAAGTCCACCGAAGTCAGCAGCCGTTAAACGGTTGTAACCGACAACCGAAATTATCCATCATAGTGGTAGTGCGGGAACAACAGTGCTGCGCCCTACCTCGTGACCCGAAGTTGTGAACTAATCCAACTTCCGTCACCGCTAAAATATGGGAAGTTTGGATTCCCTGATTGAGCACTTGCACATGGTCGTCTGGACAACCCATCCGCATTTGCATGAAGTTTACCTTTCCGGTATATTATTTCAAATTCATAATGCTGAAGTTTTTCCATCCAGCGAGCCAATTGCCCTTCTACATCTTTAAAGGATAAAAGCCATTTCAAAGAAGCGTGATCAGTACGCACTAAAAACTTTCGACCGTACAAATAATGATGAAATACTTTAATTGATTCAACAATAGATAATAATTCGCATCTTGTCACACAATAATTTCTTTCTGTACGGTTAAGAACACAACTAAAATAGGAGATGACTTTCTCCATCTTGCTTTTGTGACAAGACCGCTCCGATTCCAAAATTCGAGGCGTCTGTGTCAAGAACGAACTCCCGTTCTTTCCTTGGCAAGGAAAGAATAGGCGAAGAAGTTAGTGCTCGTTTCAACCGATTAAACGCATCTTCACACTGTTCATTCCAAATAAATTTTGTTTGGTTTTCAGTGAGGGCATAAATCGGTTTTGCTAAGATAGAAAAACCTTTTACAAATCTACGATAATAAGAGTATAATCCTAAAAAGCTTCGCAAATGTTTCTTATTTTGCAGAATTGGCCAGTTATTGACAGCATTAATTTTTTCATTATCAGTAGAAATTCCTTCAGATGAAATAATATGTCCCAAATATTTCACTTTTTGGCTAAATAAAATACATTTCTTAGGATTAACTTTTAAATTTACTTCTCGAAAACGTGATAATATTTTTTTTTAATTCTGAATCATTTCTTCAAAAGTTTTACCAATAATAATTACATCATCAAGGTAAACTAAACAAATTTTTGAAATAAATTCTCACAAAACTTGTTCCATTACTCGCTCAAACGTTGCCGGAGCATTACACAATCCAAAAGGCATTACTCTAAATTGCTAATCCATTTCCAATAGAAAATGCTGTTTTCTCTTTGTCTTTTGACCGAATTTTTACTTGCCAATATCGGCTTTTTAAATCTAAAGTGAAATACCAAGCATTACCTGAAAGTTAGTCGAAGATGTCGTCAATTCGGGGTAATGGATAGGAATCTTTTTTAGTTACAGCATTTAATTTTCGAAAATCAATACAAAACCTTATTGTACCATCCTTTTTCTTAATTAATACAGACGGCGATATCCATAGACTTTTAGATTCCTCTATAACACCTTGATTTCTCATGTCCTTTATTATTTTATTAATTAAACAAAAAGAAAAATTAAGATATATGGCTCTTAGATAAAATCAAAACAAATTTTGTAATTGCCTATAGAGCCTCCGCTGATGTACGTGCGTGGATTTGAAAGGTGAAATGAAAATCGTCTCTTGGTGTAGTGTAGACATGTATTATCAGTGACGTGACGTTTCGACTCTGATTTTGAGTCCTCCTCAGACAAGAATTGAATAATGCTAGATTGGTCTCCCCTCTAGATTGGCAAGTCTAGTCCGTTTTATACTGATAAGATGTAAGAGTGTGGTAAATTAATAATGAAAGTTAAAATTTAAAATTAGAGTTAAGTTTGAAATGGTTGGATTATGAGAAATACAATGAAATAAATAAAATAAAAATAAAATAAAATAAATATATAATAAAATAAAATAAGAAATAATCTAGATGTCAGAAATTATAAAATTGAAATAAATAAAACAGTCAAAGTCAAATGTTAAAATTGTAACTTACAGAAATTAGGAGAGAGGCCAATCTGTACAGGAGTTTGAATAACAAACACAGTATGTGCGAAATGAGATGACCGTTCGTATATATAAATATCGTTCATCTCTAACTGACAAACCGCCGAACAAAAACAATTAGAGCGGAGACACACTATGAATTATCTAACTAAGAAGATCGTTGTATATARGGTCTAATAACGTGGTGTCCATTTGCGCGTTAAGGCCGTGTTTTTGTTTTTTAATGAAAATCATCTCCGAGATGAGACGTTTATTGTAATTCATCTCCTCATCGAGTATTTTCGCATTGTCCCAATCGAACTCGTGTCTAAAATTCAATCTGTGRTCCGTGATAACAGAATTTTGTGTACTGTTCCTTCTGACGTGACTTCTATGTTCACCCACCCTTGTATTTAAAGTACGCTTTGTTTGTCCCACATAAGAAGCCTCRCAGTCCAGACAATCGATTCTATAAACCACATTGGTACGTGAGGAAGGGGGAAGAACGTCTTTGTGTACCTTAATGAACTTGCTTAATTTGTTGTAACAAGAGAAGGCCAATTTGCAGAATGAGATGTTTTTGAAATATAGCATAAATTTTTTTGAAATGCTGGAAACATRTGRAATGGTAAAATATGGATAGGATGGTGCTTCTTTTTGTTTGTTGCATTGATGCGAGTTTGAGTGGAATCTGGTTTGTAGTCTCCTCCTAATGGAAGAGAAAATCAAATCCAGTGGGTATCCGTTGTCTAAAAGAACGTTGATAATGAAATCAAAATTATCTTTATGGAATTGRGGATGAGACAACCGGATAATTCTGTCGATTAAACTGTACAAAGTGCTTCTCTTATGTATGTGAGGATGATGAGAGTTATTTAGGAATCTCTTATCTTATTTTATTAACTTCCTCCCTCATATGTATAAGAATTCGTCGTGATACCTGTTTTATAGGGGAAGAATCTTGCAAATTAATTACATGCTCTCCTATCTCACAATTTCCTGCAATAATTTCTTCCGAAAACACATCATGAAATTCATTAATAAATTCTGCACAAAGGTGTTTCTGTGATTCATTTAAATTTTTCGAACTTTCCTCAAAAAGGTATTTAAGATTTGATGGAACTTCAAGAAAACTTTCCAAGCAACCACATTGAATTTCTTTTTGTTCAGAGAAAATAGTTTTAAAAATATTTTCTAAATGAATTTTCTTAAGAAAATCTACTCCAAGAACACAACTATCGTTAATATTTGCAACCAACATTGGACTTTCTACTATATATTTGCCAAGTCGAACTTTCACAAAAACTTTTTCTTTAACAACAACTTTTTCTCCTGTAGGATATCTCAAACTACAATTATTTAATTCAAATTTAACTTTATTCGATGCAATTAAATTTCTGTTAACAATAGAAATATCAGAACCTGTATCAATCTTAAAAATACAACTTTTATTATCAAGCTAACCAGCAAAACAGAAATCAAATTGTTTTCAGTTTTATTATTCCTGAAAGAAGATTGATTAATAATATGAACATCACAACAACAAACATCATCAATAACATTACAAGAATAATTATTAACAAAATAAACATGTTGCGGGGATTTCTCAGTTCCAGCCGAGCTTACCCCACAAAGCTCGACTTCTTGTTTTCCTGCTTGCCCGGACACTCCGACCGGAATTGCCCCTCTTTCTCACACTGCCAGCACTCCTTTCTATTTCCAATTCTTTTTCTCCCATTATTTTCACTTTCTCCAAACTTAATTTTTTTAAACTTTCCCTCATTCCTTTTAAAATTACTTTCGAAACTCTTTTTGCGATCTCCCGATTAAAATTTCCACTAAAATTATCGTTATTTCTGTTTTCTCTTCTGCCTTCAAAATTTACATTCTTTCTCCTTTGTTCAAAATTATTTTCTTGTATTAATTTAATTGTCTTTGCTCTCACAATCGCTTCTCGCAAAGACGTTATTCCCTCCAACTGCAAAATTCTGCTCACGAACCGGTCGGACAGTGCAGAAACAAATTGCGCGCAAGTAATTTTATCTCGAATTATTTGTGACATTCCGGATAAGCTAGCTGTGACCTCTCTAAATCCGAACTCAATGAAGCTATATTCTCCCCAAACTTTTGTCTTCGATTAGTAAACTGAGAGTAATAATTTTGCAAAGAATGAATCTCCCCAAAACGCAACTTTAATTCGTCATAACTCAAATTTTCTAAATCTAACACGCTTTCCAAAACCACCCGCACTTTCTCTCTTAAACAAGAAATTAAATTAATTAATTAAAATCGCGGTCTTTGCTCGCCTGTCCAACGATTCGCTCGAGCAATCAATTCGAACTGTATAAGAAATTCATTCAACGAGACACTTCCGTCGTAAGTATCGGACTTTAATTTGATAGTTCCCGCACAAAATAAACCGCATGGCTCGTCACAATCACGCGCATGCCGCCGCGAGAATCAAGATTTTCGGAAGGACTGTTCGAGTCCATTCGAAGCTTGCTGTAACCGCTGTATCTCAGCATCACGCTGACGCAACGCCTCCGCAAATTTCTGCTGCGTGCGCCGCTGCTCCTCTCGCAATTGCTGCACTTCATTCGTTAAGGCTTGAAGCTAGGAGACGAACGAAGAAGCTTCTTGCGCATCTCCTGCATTCGGCGTCCTTGCCGTCTGCTCCGGAGTGGCCAGTCTTCGCTCGTGGCCATCGTCGGCGTGCGATTCATCCCGGACGAGCCCCCAAAATGTTACGCCCGGGAGTAGAAGTCCCGTTCTTTGGATCACTCACTCGCGGACGCGACGCTCGCGGAATAAAAGAAGCACAACACCGAATTTCTCAACACAGAACTCTTTATTTTAATATTATACAGCGCAGGACCGAGCACGTCCGACTCGGCCGACAGCTCGATCCAAACTTATTTACAAAACATTCGCGACTCTCGTCGCCCGGGAACACCGATCTTCATCTTGCTCCGGCATTCGGCAATCAGCGCAATATACAGGGTCGGGCGTTACAATACGACTGCTGCACAATGTGAAACTAGCCATCTAAGGATATTATAAACAAACTGACCGGCTGCTACACGAGCGCCGATAAATATCATAAACAAAACCTGTCGCGGCGAGCCTTTCAAGGCGCGATAAAATTTGTGTGAGAAAGATTTTCTAGGAAGAGCCGGCTAATAAATAATATCATTTCGTATATCCGGCTACACAATATGAAATGGATGCTAGCCGTCAAAGATCGGCGATAACCGTCTTGGTATCCTCAGTAAGTAAAGCGAGCAGTAGGTGCGTTGGACATCTATGCGAATGAGTGTCTCTTTTATGTGTCGTGATACAAACTGAAAAAAAAAATGGAATTTGTGGAAAATGAACGCAACTTGTTGGAGCAAGCCAAAAATATCGCTATCTTGGGGAAGTATTTAGCGTGACTGCAACGGCCGATGTGACGAGTGCATAGAACGGCTCGAAGAATGTCGCACCAAGCGTCTTCGGCTGTCGATTGGAAATAGACAATCTTTGGTGGCCGGGATCACGCAACTTGAGGGTGCAAAGACTCGATTACAAAGACGTTTCATACATTTTAGAGATGATTATACAGGTACTAGCAGCAGCAACAGTGACGCGAAGAGACTCGTTTGGCGAGAGATCGATACCGCGTTCGAAAATCATATACTGACCGGTGCGGTAATTAACACCGATTACATCGAACCGCGACAATTTTTGGAAGACGCCAATTGTGTAGTGTTCGAACGAGTGCGAGATGTTATAGAGAGACACAACGGTGTAAAGGTGAACATTGTGTTTAACGATGAATTTGTGACTGATGACAAACGTGCTAATAAAAGCATCAATACGAGAAACTATGAACTCTTCCGAACATCCATTTGCGTGAGTACGAGCGTCACGTCATCGAACCCACGTTAGCGGCCCTCGAAGAATTTCAAGAACGTGACAGTGGATGGGCGTTGTCGCGAATCCTCGATCTTACGGTAAATGTAAACAGGTACAATCCTATGCGTGCCGGATATTATGTGAAATTACCGCGAGACATAACGACGAAGAAAGCGGTGATCAACGTGCAATCGATGGACAATGCGTGCTTCGCGTGGCCGCTCTGTATCCAGCTGAACAGAATGTGAACAGAACGATATCGTATCTACATTATACATCGGTATTGAATCTCCAGGATATACAATTTCCAATGACATTGAAAGACATTATCACATTTGAACGACTCAACAGAGTGTCGGTGAATGTATATATCATCGAGGAACAGAAGATTCTCCCGATGCGGCTCACTGATGACAAGAAGGAGAAACACATCGATCTGTTGTACGTGCAAGATCCGCGAGATGACAACGTGAGTCATTTCGCGTTGATCAAAAATCTATCCCGGTTCGTGAGCTCGCAACTGAGCAAACATAATGGGAAAAAATACTTTTGCGATCGGTAAGTTTGCAATAAAAAGCAAAGTTTTGTATTACAAATAAAAAAATAATAAAAAGTAATTTATTTTTCAGATGTTTACACTACTTCAGTTCAAACTGTCGAGAAATGAACGACTGTGCCGATTCGACTACCGAGCGATGACGACAAGTGGTTGAGTTTTAACAACCACAACAGAAAAGAACGAGTTCCGTTTATCATCTTCGCCGATCTGGAATGCATCTTGGAGAAGACGGATAGTAATCCGAGGACATCTCAGCATCATAGGGTATTTAGCATAGGATATTACGTGCGATGCTCGTACGATGAATCGCTGTCATATTATCAGTTTCGTCGCGACAAAGATTGCGTCGCGTGATTCGTCGACGAACTCAAAGAATTTGCACATCGCAAAGGATATCCTGTCTGCCAATGTTCCCATGGAAACTTTATCGAGCGAACAATGGGACACATTTCACAGCGCAACGTAATGTCACGTGTGCGAGAAACCTTTCGCATCGGATGATACACGCGTTCGCGATCATTGTTATTTGATCGGACGATTCAGAGGTCCCGCGCATTCAAACTGTAATCTAAATTATAAAGATTTGTATTACATTCCCGTAGTGTTTCATAATTTATCTGGCTATGACGCCCATTTTATTATCAAGAAAATAGCCACAGCGTACGAAGGACGTGTCGAGCTATTTCCGCTAACGAAAGAAAAATACATCTCGTTTACAAAAAATGTTCAAAGCATCCGGATAATGGTAAAAATAGCGTAAAATTACGATTTATCGATTCATATAAATTTCTCAGTACGAGTCTCGATAAATTAGCATCTTTCTTGAGCGTCTTTCTTAAATTAAAAATTGTACGTTTCGAATTTTCAAAATTGTCAATCGAGGAATTTGATCTTTTGACGCGAAAAGGTGTATTTCCGTACGAATCGACTGCGTGGACAAGCTGCAAGACAGTGCTTACCGCCGCGCGAATCRTTTTACAGTTCCTTGATCAGCGACACTGTATCCGAGAGCGACTACGCGCACGCCGCGAACATTTGGCAGCGGTTCTCCATTAGAATCTTGGGTGAATACAGCGAACTGTATCTTAAAACGAATGTTTTGTTATTGGCTGATATTTTCAAAAATTTCCGCGATAAATGTATCGAAAGTTATGGTCTCGATCCCGTGCATTACTACACTCTGCCAGGTTTCACGCCATGTTGAAACATACACGCGTAAATTTCGAGTTGCTCACCGACATCRATAAGGTCATGTTTATCGAACGCGGTATACGCGATGGCTTGAGTCAATGTTCCGGCACGAGCCAATAACAAATACATGCAGTTGTACAACCCATCGAAACCTTCTTCGTACTTGATATACTTTGACGTTAATAATCTGTACGGATGGGCAATGTATCAACCGTTGCCTTACGCCGAATTTCGATGGGTCGACGACATCACAGATTTTGACGTTAGCAATCGCTCTGGATTCATCCACGGGTTATATTCTCGAGGTCGATCTCGAGTACCAGCAAAGTATACACGACGAGCACATTGACCTACCATTCTGCCCGACGCGCGACAAACCACCCGGCAAGCGGCAAAATAAACTTCTGGCTAGTCTGTACGATAAGAAACATTGCGTCATCCACTACCGCAACCTGCAGCAGTACACGCGTCACGGTCTTCGCGTGACAAAGGTACACCGCGTATTACAATTCGCTCAATTTGCATGGCTCCGCAACTACATAGAACTCAAATACAAATTTTAGAACGCGCGCGACAAACGATTTCGAGAAAAACTTATACAAATTAATGAACAACGCGGTATTTGGTAAAACAATGGAAAATGTACGAAATCACGTTGATGTAAAATTATTAACGAAATGGGATGATACGGCGCGGAGGCATTGATCGCAAAACCAAATTTCCATAGTCGAAGCGCCTTTTCGGAAAATCTCGTCGCCGAATTGCGCAAACTCGAGGTGAAATTCAACAAATCGATTTACATCGGAATGTGCATACTAGATTTATTAAAAATCTGTTTGTACGAATTTCACTACGAGTACATGTTTCCCCTGTATCGCAATAAATGTAAAATTATGTACACCGACACCGAGAGTCTCGTATATCACATCGAGTGCGAGGATGTTTACGAGACGATGAAACATGATATCGCTAGATTCGACACAAGCGATTATCCGGTCGACAACGCGTACGGTATGCCTCTGGCTAACAAAAAAGTGCCGGGTTTAATGAAAAATGAAAATAACGATGCGATAATGACCGAATTCGTCGGACTCAGAGCGAAAATGTACGCGTTGAGAGTGGAAGAAGGACACGAAAAAGGCGAAAGGTGTCAAGAATAGTGTCGTAACGCGAACGATAACTTTCGACGATTATACGCGGTGCTTGAACGAAGAGATCGAGACGACTCGTCGTCAGTCGTGTAAGATCAAAGTTGTACGAAGAGTATACAGTGTCCGAGACGAAGATCGCTCTTCGTACGACGACAAGCGATATATCGTGCCCGATTCGACCGAGACACTACCGTGGGGACATTGGCGGATACTCTTATAATATTTTTGCGTTTTATGTATTTTACATTGTACACGTATTTTTTAGTTTTACATTTTGCATTTCACGTATTTTATAGTTTGCATTTCATGTATTTTACATTTTATACATATTTTGCAGTTTTACATTTTGCGCTTCATGTATTTTACATTTTACACATATTTTACATTGTATATTTTGCGTTTCATATATATTTGCATCAAATCCTTTGTATTCTTACAATTTGCGTTTCATAATTTTTACATATACATTAGGAAATGAAAGGATAATAAAGGTGTCATATAGTATATAAATATCGTAAAGTTTATATATTTTTTATGTTATACATTGTATTTTTATACGTTTTACAATACACATTTTTATACGAATCAAATTACATTGTCCTTGTGTATCCTTGTGCGAATTATCAAATCCCAGCCATTTCACGAAAACTTTATCACCTCTCCTGCGCAATATTTCTCTCAAATTTTCTCCATAAAATACACGTCGGGATCAACCGCGCGAAGCAGCTCGTGCTCTTAGAACGCTTCGGCAACAGATTTTCCGCAATAGTCCTCGAGCAAATACGTTACGGGATTAGTACGCTGCACTTTAACGATTTTAAACACCTCGGTAGTCCAATTTGGCGTGTAGCCCTTCTCGAAAATGGTCTTGTACTTGCTCACTACCGAATGGCCTACTTTGAACTTTGCCGGCCCTGCGATCTTTATATGATTGTATACCGTAGTCAAGAGTTTTTGGGCGACCGCGGGCGTGACGTCGACGGGTCGCACGCCGATCGTTCGATGCTTGCACGCGTTGTAATCTGACGCGAGATGTGGTAGCGCGTCGATCCACTTGTAATTTCCGTGGAGTGTAAACATCTTCCACATGTTGTTCTTCAGCGTGCGATTGAATCGCTCGACAATCGACCTTTAACACCGAATACGTCGAATAATGATTGATGTCGTGTTTCTTTACGAGTCGTTGCACGTCGGCGTTGTAAAACTCTTTTTCTATATAGGTCTGTAAATTCTTCGGACATCTCTCGCTCTCTCGAATTATCCGGGCGATAGCTTCGGCCGTCTCGTTTCCAGCTTTGAGTGGCACGGCCCATGTACTTGCTCAACACATCGATGATGGTGAGTATGTAATGGTGGCCTCTGTTGAAACGTGAGTACGGAAGCATCTCAACGATATTGGCCTGCCACAGGTCATCGTATCCTAGAACTATGACGTGTCTTCTCGGAAAATTTTTTCTCACCGAAGCATGTAGTTCTTCGACGAATCGTCGCTTTTCGGAACTGATGATATTTTCATGCCCATCGGACTTGCTCATAGCGATGCGATCATAGACCGGTTGCGAAACGATGATTACGTTACAATTTATGTGTTAACTTCTCTTTCAGAATCCGTGTTTTTTTATTCAGCAGTATGATTCATACGTCGGAGCTCGTTTACCGCAGTCTGTAACGTCTGCATGCCCGTCTCGAACGCAATCAGTCTCTCGTAAATTTCTCCTTGTCGATCTCTCAAAATTTTAACGCTCTGTTCCACGTACAATTTATTAGTCGCGTCATCGTCACTCTCCGGTTGCGCCACACGACGAATCTTGCGTGTCTCCACGTCAAACTCCGTATCTGGCGACACAGAGAGTTATCGCTCACGTAATTTCTCAGTTTGCTCCAATGACGATGACGATGACGATGACGATGACGATGACGAGGACGAGGACGAGGACGAGGACGAGGACGAGGACGAGGACGATGATGCAAATGATTGCCGATTGCGTCACTTTTCCAGTCAGATAGCCCAAATTTATTGATAGGCATTTTCTCGATGCGAACGACATCGATCGACTGGTTCGTTTTGACGATACATCAGTTAATTTATAATGATACTAACTTTGCGAAGTTCCTCAATGATCGACAGCATCTCGTTGTCGTGAGCGTTATRACCGGCTTGACGCGAAGCTTCGAGCAATCATAAACAATCCACTAGCTCGTTGGGATCGTCCCAGTGCACGTAATCGATCACATTGTCGTTTAATGTCATTGCGCGAGGTAATCCTCTTTTAGATTTCTTCTTAGTCGATCGACATCAACGGCGCGATTACATATTTGATATTTGTGCTTGTATCTCCTGTTGCCTCGTATACGATCGTAATTGTATCTGTGCGCATTTGTCGTCAGTAGCATGCTTTTGTACTTTTGCTTATCCTCCGTACAGATGCCGTCATTGAGGACTCTCTTGAAGATCAACTCATAAAGACCGGGTGTACCGACATATCGCACACCATCGATAATAATGTTATCCGTTTTGTCCACATCGAACCTTTACTGCCAAACATCATTCCATCCTTGTCGAGATAAACACCGTACATGCGATCCATATCGCTCTCTCTATCAAAATAGCTCCGACGTACTTTTGACTCAACGGACCCAAATGTTCTCTCAACGTTTCTCTCAACATTTTTTGATCCTCCAGCGTTTGCAACTGATTTTGAATGGATACCGCGAGCGAATCGTCCGTGGTTTCGAAAACATCCTCGTTTGTGAGTGACTCGGGCATTGTTAGATGTACGGTTGTCGCGGATGGTGTGGAGGTTATCGGTGACACATCCAGTACAGAAACGTCCAAGCGTTTCGATTTGCGATCCAACGAGGTATTCGATCGTTTCCTCTTACTCCATTTTGCATCTTCCTCTTCACGTTTTTGAACGGATAACGTTTTAACGTCATCATCATCATCAGGCAACTTCGGTTCATCTTTTATCGCGCGCATGCTAGAGCTGTCAACGATCTTTTGCAGTAGCTCGATGATAGGCTTGAAGCGTGTTTTCACCGCGATATCATCCTCGATCTTACCGGTCTTTAAAGCGCGATGCTTCTTACGGATCGATTCGCTCGTTTTCTCAATCTCCCTTACAATCTTTTCACGCTCGCGAATATTATTGTTTTCAGTCATGTTGATAAAATATCGCTTACTCGCGTTTCACCTCGACAGAATATCGACAACGACTAATCGTTTTGCGGTATTGCAAACACGTTAAATCCGTTTCTGTATCGTCTGTTAGTGAGCAAACTGTCCTTGTCTATCATTATGAATCCGTACTTGCGTTGCCTACAATCGCGGCACAATGCGCAAAAATCATGTACGACATATCGGTGTTCACGTGATCGTTGTACACATGTTTCAAGTTGGTGGCATCCTGTTTAAACAARATCAGCAGRTTCSCGTTGTCRCGTATCAGATGTTTGGGTATTCTCGCGTACGTCTGACAGAGATAAAAACAGTCAATGTTCGAGTGTCAACCCATTGAGAAGTATTCTCTTACCGCGTCTTGCTTATCGCACGCTACGTCATCGAAAACGAAGTTTGAGTTTGGACGTGCCTCGCTTGGCGTGATGTCACTATTATTGGAGAACGTAAAGTAGCCGATTTCATCGATCAATGTCTATAAATTTTCCAGATATCGATATTTCGGTTGTTCCAGCGACTTCGAGTACATGTATACGTTCTCGAAACATACATCGTGCGGGCTTTCCTGCAAGCTTATGAGAACGTTAGTTTTACCGCAATTCGAAAGGCCGCAGATGATGGCGCGTATAGTAGTCGGTAGCATCGCATGCTTGCGCTTCTCCACGTTCCCTATTAACCGCAATCTATCGACGCAATTCGTAATGCGTATCGTCAACGGTTGCCGTATAAATTTCACTTTCAAACTCTTAGGTAGAGGGCGGAATCTTGCGCTTATTTATAGGTGCGCAAAGTCGTAAATCGCTCAGTAACAAAGATGTTCGTTCTGCTATCGAGTCCCTCCGATATCTGCGATTTGAGCGCTGAACAGTTACAATTTGTACCGAAGGCTGTTCTGCTACGAGTATGCGGTGATTACGTTCACTACCTGTGGAACAAGCTTCCAGAGCATATAAAATCGGATTTGGAAGTTCAGACTTATCGCCGTTGTTACGAACATTACAATCGATCGTGGCAGCGAACGCACATCGACGGTCCTGCACCGTTGATTAAAGATTGCCACGAATGTCAGCTGTTGCAACAACGTCTTGCAAATCAATAAAAGGCGGCGGCGGCGGTCTGTTGAACAACGTGATTAACGTTCGAATTACATATACCCGGCTATCAGTTTTGTGGCCCAGGTACTCGAATGAGCGAAGGATTAGTCAGAGGCGATCAAGGCATAAATTCCTTGAACGCGGCGTGCCGCGAGCACAACATAGCGTACTCTCGGAGTAACGATCTCACCGAGAGACACGTGGCGAACAGGATACTCGGCGAGAAAGTGCGAAGACGTCGCGAGAGATTCCACCCTGGGTGAGAGAGCCGCAGCCACAGCTGTCTGGATGGCGATGAAAGCCAAAACGAAGATCGATATGGGTATGAAAATGAAGACGAGGACGAAGAAAAACACGGCGAAGAAACGAATACTTTCGAAGGAAACGCGGTGGTATATTGCCGATTTTGCCAATGTTGGGCGCGTTTGGATCATTAATCGGTGGAGCGACTGACGTGGCAAAGGCGGTCAGCGACAGCAAAGCCGCACACCAGCTCGAGAAGTTGCAGCGTCACATTCGCGCGATGGAAGGTCGCGAACTGTATCTTGCTCCGTACAAACATGGAAAGAGATTATATTTCGGCCTGTACAAACGTGGACAAGGTATAATATTGAAAAAAAAACGCCGAAAAAACGTTAAAAATTCCCACAGGTATAACAACGAATATACAATTGGATCAACTGGCAAGGCGCATGCGCATGCCGTACTTTTAGAGGTGTTCTTATGCGTGACGCGTTACCGATAAGCAGCGCATGTCGAAACGAAAGCGATATCGTAAATCTGGACGACGCGGTGAGTCCCGGTACTCACTGAGTAGCGTATGCAAAGAGAAATAATCGCGTGATATATTTTGACAGTATTGGTAATCTTCGACCGCCTAAAGAATTAATGCGATATTTTGGAAACAGTATTACGACGATAGAATACAATCGAACATCCTATCAAACTTACGATCAAAACATGTGTGGACAGATGTGCATACAGTTTCTTCGAACGGTCAATGCGTGCGAATTTAAAGCTTGATGCGCAGCTGTGAAGACGCAGTACTCATCGAGCAGTTTCCACCATCATGTTGACACTTACACTGACCGGCAAGAGCAGCGTTTTCGCGGTAAACTATTCTCCGGCAACAGATTTGAGTGATGGTGATTACGAGCTCGGTCTGATGCTCTTTGAAACTTATCACACGATATCGAACGTGAATGTCTCGAATAATAAATTTTATTTTGGCAAAGATGACGCGAAAATTACGATTCCCGAGGGATCGTAATTACAGGCCATAAAGGTGTTTTTGAAACGCGCAATTTCGCAGAAACGATCGCGACGCAATAGTAGTGAAAAACGCGGTGATATCGAGCATGGTAATGACGATGACGGTGACGAAGAAGAGTATCCGATAGTCCTTCGCGCTAATTATAATACGATGAAGAGCGAAATCAAATGCGCTTACAGAATAAACTTTACCAAGTCCGACAACATAGGATCGCTACTGGGATTCTCGTCGACGCCTATATTGCGACCGCGAAAATGGCACGAATCAGACATGCCGATTAACATTCTCAACGTAAACATTATCCGCATAGAGTGTAACGTGACCGCGGGCGCGTACAGCAACAGTAAGCGCGTGTACACGATCCACTAATTTTCACCGAGCATGCCACCGGGATATAAGACATCGGAAATACCGATGAAGATCATTTACCTACCGGTCATTACACGGATCTAACGATACGCATTGTCGATCAGAACGGACGATTGCTCGACTTTCGAAGAGAAGAAATCACCGTCAGATTACAACGGCGACAACAATAACGTGAGCGTGTGAGATGCTCGTGCTAAACAGCTCGGAGCACGCGCGAGATAACGAAATATTTACGAGACCGATAAAGTCAACAACATTTCGTAATATCAAGTCATCAGGCACGAAGAAAAAGAAGCTCAACGCATCGAACGTTGAATTTTTTAAATCTTTGGGATTCGCGGTGCGAAACATCTAAACAATGACTGACATCGGAAGCGATCCAATCTTCGACGATTGCATCGTCAAGCTCGAGGTTCACACATACAATCCGTTCCCCAACACAATGTTTGGACACAGCGATGAGATAAGAATACCACAACAGGATCTGTATACATTGTGAAAGTTTTCTATACATTGAAAGAAAACGAACGATAAACAAAGAAGGAGCCGCACAAGCTACTGTGATATTGGGAAATAATTGCATAGTGTTCACGTTCGACGAGATTCGATACGAACTTGATGGCGTGCAGATCGATCATAACAGAAACGTGGAAATAACAAGCACGCTCAAAAACTATGTAACGATATCATCCGATAGAAGCGTGATTCTGAGAAACGCCGGATGGAATGTGCATACTGATATGAATTGATATTTTAACTTTTGTGTACCGCTCTATATGTTATTAGGATTTTGCGAAGATTACAGACGCGTGGTGATCAACGCTCGTCACGAGTTAATTTCGATACGATCACGCAACGACAACAATTGTCTGATTGGAAATTCTAAGCTAGAACCCGCGATTGATATATTCAAGATACAATGGCGAATGCCGCATGTATCATTGAACGAGATAAATAAATTGTCGTTGCTGCGTACTTTAGAAAGCGGACGATATCTCAACATGGGTTTTCGTTCGTGGGAAATCTGTACGAGTTTCCGCTATTGCAACGCACAACCAAGCACTCGTGGACCATAAAGACCGCTACTCAGCTTGAGAAGCCGCTTTGCAAACAGGTCGGAAGAACGTCATGTCCGAGGACGTAAGCTAATTCGACGATTGCAAATTGACCAACGTGAAACTTTATCTGAACTCGGAATGTTATCCGTACGATGACATGAATCTGGATTTCGATAAAAACAGATGGTCGATTCTGTACGATATATACGCACGTTTCTGCAAAAACTATTACGGATATAAATATCTCAATTCAAGTCTCACTCTCACGATTTTTTTACGTTTTGGTCCGTTCGTAATTATCGACTGTGCTCGACAAAACGAATCAGTCAAGAGCGCAACTGTGGACGTGAGGTTGGAATTTGAGTGTAAGGAGAATGTGCCAATGAATACTACCGCGTATTGCTCATTATACACGATCGCGTGGTTCAGTGTAATCGGTTGACCAACGTTGAACAACGTTGTGCGCAAAATTACCTAAGCGTATCTCTCTCTCTCTCTCTCTCTCTCTCTCTCTCTCTCTCTCTCTCTCTCTCTCTCTCTTTCATCTCAATACGATGTAGAGGGGAATAAGATATAAAAATCTACGATACATCGAGATCGACCGCAGTCTTCCTCTCAACGTGTCATCAACAAGAATGTCTGTACCAACGTTCGTGGATCTGCAAGGCTTTCGTTGACAAAACCTTTGTCGTGAAGGAGTTTGCCGTTCTTAGGGAGGGACATGTTCTCTTTCATTATATTTTCGGACATCCTTATCCATGGGATCTTCTTTCAAAATCCGAAAAATCTTGCGCTTCCTGGTTGACTGCGAATCATCATGGATTKCGATGGGAGGACGGGATRATCCCRTACTAYATGGCGAAAAAGTTTATTACAAAGGCCGTGATTGATACAAAAGACAACGATGCCGACAACGACGACGATAATAATCTCGTATATGTTAAGGGATACGAAAAGCGAGAATGGCTACAAAATTTGCTCCACGATGATGCGAGAGAAGATGTCTACATCGAAAATATCGACGCACACTACGAAGATATGAAATCTTTAAATAAGTTGGATATTACACATACTTTGCGTTGCTAGAAACATGTAATAAATTGTGTTCTACAAAATGTATTCAAACTATTTAATTGGTGGCATCAACGTCAAAAATAAATATGTGCTATCTACGTGTCAATTTTATTTCTTGTTGCTTTTTTCCCATTACGCGTAATTTAAATAATAAAAAATTATTTTGCTATATTTTAACAAAAATTTCAGAAAATGGAAAAATAGTTTATATAAATGTTATAAGTAGAAGACGATTACTGGACTTCGAGCTGCTATATTCTTTTTAAGATTGGCAATAAAATTTGGGGGAGGATGTAGTATAAAATTTCCTTTTTTTATCCATATTAACTCACTGACGAGTTTCAGTTTGTTGCGAATTTTAAGGGAGTTAATATGGATAAAATAAGAGCTAATATAGATCAAGTAAAATCTATGTTCATTGGAAGTCGGTTATGCGAAAGGGATACCGTCTCGTATCGCCAAGTCCGCCAAATCCGCCAAGATCATCATCTTCATCGTCCTCGTCATCGTCATCGTCGAAACAACCGACGTCAACTCAAAGATAGAGATGTGTAAGGTATGTATCTTTTTATTTATTGACATCTTAACTAACGCATCATTCTATTCTCATTTGAACATACAATCAACAAATTTTCTCTTTTTTTCAGCTACGTGTCCGCCAATGTCGAGACCGCCGCCGACCGCAGCCGAGTGCAATGTGCTGTTAATATTTTATTATTATTTTCATAATCTGTTACAACTATAAAATTACAAAAAAATAAAAACAGTATCATTTTAAACTTGTCACTTTGTTCCTTTCCTTTAGCGGTAATCGATTTTTTAGCTATTTTTATACTTATTTAACCCATTAAGTTCCAAATGTCCCGAATTTTCAATGAGTTTTCAGCCGGCTTATTCTCAATGTTATCTGTGCTGAACAAATTTCAGCCACATCAATTCCGACGTGAAATTTCATGTTCTTTCAGAATATAGCCTCAGAATTTGTCTAAAATTAATTTTAAGAAAGTTATGAACAAATTTTTGCAAAAAAATGTGATTTTTTCGACGACAAAAAATTTTAGATCCAAAGTTTTTTTATCAAACAGGCGATTGCCATGTTCTGCACCAGGAAAAATCGAGGCCTCGAAACCTAAACTTCAAAATGTAATGGGTCCGAAATAGAAAATTCAATATGGCGGCCTCCAAAATGGCGTCCAAATCACAAAAATTCACGGTATTACACGTTTCTTCATTAAAAAAGCTTTATTTCCTTTCTGCTTGGAACGTTTTCTTGGAATTTATGTCGTTTTCATTTCATGTGTAGTCTAAAAATCATAAAACGTCCATACATGATTGATGAAAAATCAATTAATCGATAATATTGCAAAAAGAGTACGAAAGAAAACGAGTTATAGCAGTTTTTTGATAATTCTAAAGTGTTTTATATAATATTTATGTGGATACACACACTCACACACATATACACACATGCGCATACGCATGCACGCTTACGTACATATACATATATATATACAGGGTGGCCCATTTTAATCTAACCACTCAAATAACTCACTGGGAATGACCCAAATCAAAAAAAGTTTCGGGACAAAAGTTTCCTATTTTTGCGGGGAAATTGAATGGTGACTTTGAAGTTGACCTTGAAGTCGATTTTCAAGGTTATTTCAAGGTCTACTTCATTTTTTTAAATAGGAACCCCTATTTTTGACCCCAGATTCTGATAGTGCTTGAAATTCTGCGTTCAACCATATGAATTTTAATAGGGGTCAAATG
>JANQDE010000318.1:0-10003 GCA_037157785.1 Cephalotes varians
GCCGTGGCAGTTGTAATGCAAAAAATTACTTTCCAAGGATTGGAAAACGTTGTAAAATGCGTCGACRCTCATTTAAAACATTTACAATCTTTAGCAGATAATGTCAATGAGTGCGCGCGATATCTAATTAAAGAAATCGAATTAAAACTTCCTAGAAGTTACATAGATTGTGATATTATAAAATTAATATTTAAAGGAAACTGCGACGAAATMGAACGCAATGTACGTACACAAATTAACRAYTTSAYTTTTYTAGACATGTATTTTAATATAATATTTTTGGAATTAACTTCACTACGCTTTAACGAAATCCTTCATATAATTCTATCGAACCGAGAATCGTAACTTTTGTCGTAACTTTCTCTACAATTTTTACTTTTACTCGTATAAATTGTACTTTTCTATGGAGAAGAATTTATGACAATAAATTCTATTTTTTGTAACTCACGTTTGTTTCTTATCCTCTTTCCCATCTGAAATATCATCTATTCTCTCGCATTTCAAGGTTAGCTATTGTACACTATTACTCTTTAAATAAAAATTATTTTACCAAAATTTGTTTTTAGCGTTTGTGGATTCTTTGGAACATTCATTTCAAATGAATAAAAATGAATGAAGTCTGTTTTTGTTGCTGCGCTAAGAGCTTTCTATTTCGCCTTCACTAAACTTTAAATATATAACAATTTTAATTTAAATGCAAAAAATGTACACTAGTTCAGTGACAAAAACAGACCAACGATTTCTAAAACAGCCGAATAACACGTGTGAAGGTACAGTACAGTCATAAAACATGTCGAGACAGGCACAATGTTTTCTTACCCCTTCCCAGCGAAGTACCACACTCGGTCCTGTCACCGGCCCTTACCCGCCATTTTGTCGGACCCACCCCCGTCATTTTTACCATCCCCATGTTGCTACCCCTCCCGATCAATTACCCCACCAACAGCTACGGGGCAACCAATCAGAACGCCTGGCAGCTACGGGGCAGCCAATCAGAACGCCTGGTAGCTACGGGGCAGCCAATCAGAACGCCTGGCAGCTACGAGGCAGCCAATCAGAACGCCTGGCAGCTACGGGGCAGCCAATCAGAACGCGCCATTTAACGATCTAATTACCCCCTCCACCAATCAGAGCGCTCCATTTCCCCCGACTAGGCCACGCCTCTGGCGCCAGTGGCCGCGTGGAGGGGGTTTGTTTTGACGCCCCATAGCTGCCCATATACTACTAATTTTACATTAATTATGCAATTTGCAATTGTTATTAAATGAACAATTACGAAAAAAGCTCTTTTTTCACTGTAAATTCGTTCTAAAAGCCTGTTGGATATAAAACAACTTTTAAACCATCGGGTTTAAACCATTAGGTTCCAGAGATGGTAAACCCAACCTCCAAAGATAGAAATTGCGAAATGCATATTGTTATTTTTTATTTAGCAAAATATATTGTAAAAATACTTTTTCGAATTTTTTAGTATAATTTAGGTTTATAAAATAGTATCAATATTGAATAAAGTTATTTTTACTAAAGTAAAAGTATAGATCTAGAATAAGTATAGATTATAAAGTATAGATCTAGGTTGTATTATACACCACTTAGAAAATTCAATAATTTTTTTCTCTGAAACAAAGCGTTTTCATAAAAAATCACTGGAGACATTTTTTATTTTAAATTTGATATAGAATACGCTAATATTTTTTTTATTTTAAAATTCTAAAATTTTGAGACATCCGCCATTTTGAATCCGCTATCTTGAATTTTTAAATTCTGACTTTTGATTCGTAATCAACGACCCCAAAAACATAAGAATATCATTAGAATCTTTTCGTATAATTGCCAGAAAAAATGTACCCGTTAAAGGGTTAAGATACATATTCAGTTTGACAAATAAGTATTTTAATACAAATATTTTATTTTTTCAAAATACTTGGCGCTGCCGAATAAATATTAATTGCTTTGTATATTAAGACTAATTAACTAATTCCTTATAAATTACTATCTTATTTACATATATACTTAGTCTCATCTTTTTTTTTACAATACTGAAACATAACAGGCGCGCGCTACGCGCGCGCCATTATGCTTTTGATATTACATACTTTTATACAAATTACAATTAAAAAAATAATACAAAATAAGAGAAATTTTATATAAATATAAAGAAGATACTTCTTTAATCAGCGCGCGCAGCCACGCGAATCTAGGTGTAGAGAGTGTAGGAGGATTGAAACGGTAGAGAACAAAAGGACATGTGATAATCGAGTAGATAAAAGTGTACAAGAATTACTGAAAGGGGAATTGATACTGAAGGAATAGACTTTAATTGTTGTTTCTTTGTTTTCAGGTAAAATTTGTAATACACAGAGAAAATAGCTGGAAGCAATTAATATAAAGAAATCATAGCGAATTAAATAACTTTGTTTTCAGAGCAACGTGGTTTTCTATTCATTTGTGTCCAATCCCAGAAATTCCATCGTATAAATTAATAAAAACAAATTCTTCAAACAAAATAATAAAATCACATGATTTTTTTTCGCAATTTGTATAGCTTAAACAATAATGGATATATTAGCTAATTTTACATGTTTGTAGCGTCCTAAAGTTGTTTCATTTATTTTTCTCTTTTATTATTTTTTTTATAATGTGGTTTTAGTATTAGGACATCTATTTATTAAGTTAGTTTCTTATCTTAATTTATTCTTTATATATTATTATACTACATGCTAATTTTTGCGGATTAGCATATGATATTTATATAATCTGCAAAAAATGTTCACATCAAAATAAAAGGCTTCCTTATATATTAATATATAAGTATTTTATACAGATGATTCATTTAAAAAAAAAGGAAAGGAAAATATAACATTGCTACTATGTCGGTTTTGGGGCTCATTTTGTCGAACGCTTTTCGATTATCTTACAAAAAACTTAATTATTACAAAATTCGAAAAGGTATTTAAAAAAATTGCTATATCATTGATAGAAGACACTTTATAATTTGTACGTAAGTTGGTCTAAAAACTTTGCGGTTCGGCTACTTTTGCTGAGATGACGCTGGCAATATTATTTCCGAATTTTTTGATATTTTTTATGCTAAATAATTGACAAATGATCCGCTAAAAAATTTAGCATAAAAAATGCCAAGAATTCTAAGATAATATTGCCAGCGTCATCTCACAAGAAGTAGTCATAAAATTTTTAAAGCAATGTATATGTTTCTAAAGTTTTATTTTTATTTATTTATTTATTTATTTTATTTACTTATTTATTTATTTATTTTTTTTTTTTTTTGAAGAAATTCAAAAGTATTGTCAATATTAATGATCTTTTTTTAAGACTGGGACCCAATTTCCGTAAGAAAAGTGCGTTGTCCTTTAGAAACATCAGATCATATGCGTATTTCTTTATATACATAATTTTTAACTTGTTTATTATCACGCTGAGTACCAAGATAAACTTTTAATGCTTGCCAAGAACGTACTTGTGAAAAAGTAACATAAAGTTGTCCATGATTAAATACATTTTTGCGAAGATCTATTCCTACTCTATCAAATGTTTGCCCCTGTGATTTGTTAATAACGAAAGCTAATTTTATCGGAAATTCTTTTAAAAGTAAAAGGATATACATTTTCACAATATAATGTTATACGATTCAAGAAAACAGTATTTTCTATTTTATCTCTCGTTAAGATTTTGCATTTCAATAAATGATCAGCAAGTTCTATAATCATTAATCTAGTTCCGTTGCAGAGACCTTCATTGATACTGAGATTTCTAATCAACATAATAATACAATTTCGTCTTAAACGCAATTCATAAGGTGGAAGAGATGACGGGGACAAAGTATTTAAATATTCTGGTAATAAAATATTACCAATATCATCGTTATTGCCGCAGTTTTCAGTACTATCTATACTTGTATAAATTCATTCTTCAAATGTATCTAATAATTGCACAACTCGTTTATTAATTTCATCTACATCGGCATTTTTTGCGGAAAGTATTGCACACTTAGCTATTTCATTAAATTCTTTATTTCGTATGAAATCACCATATATATCTTGTACAATATCGGCATCAATGGTGCAATACAACAATCAGGAAGTTGTATATTATCATTAGAATCATTTAATATGTCATCTCTCATATCCAATAGAAACTTTGCAAATTCAGTTTCCTCTGGAAGAACTCGCATGTTTTCCGTTAAAAAGAAATTTGTAAAATGTTTCCAAGTAGAACTAAATTTGATTGAAAGATTCACAATTTCACTTCGAGTTCTATGTATTGGGCCTATGCATAAGTTCGTGCCGAAATTTCGAGAAATATTGTTCGCAGCTGATTTTTTCCGCTCGCACATGTATTAAACATATGATATTGTACATTGCGTGAGAGTTGCAGGTTATGCCGCCATTTTTAAAAAGTTTTCATCGAGATTCGTGACGTATATGAAGCTTTATTGCAATTTGAACATGGAAGGAAACAACGTGTATTTTCGGTGCATTTCGCTTTTTTACCTTCGAAAACGCGTCGCAAACGTCTAAAGAAATATGCGCTGTGTACGGAGAGAATGCCGTAAGCAAACATGTGTGTCGGAAGTGGTTTCAAAAATTTCGTTACGGAGATATTGATCTCCAAGATGCTCCTCGCTCTGGTCGACCAGTCACTGCTGATCTCGATCAAATGAAGGCTTTAATTGACTCCGACCGACATTTGACGACTACAGAGATCGGACATAAGCTCAACATTAACCAATCGACTGTTTCAAGGCATTTAAAGAAGCTTGGGATGATGGAAAAGCTTGATGTTTGGGTGCCGCACAAACTGAGTGAAAAAAATTTAATGGATAGAATTTCAGCTTGTGATATACTGCTCAAACGCCATCAAAACGAACCATTTTTGAAGCGGATGACCACTGGCGATGAAAAGTGGGTTGTCTACAACGTCAGTCGAAAGAGATCTTAATCGAAGCACGGGGAGACTGCTCAGACGGTGCCAAAGGCTGGATTACACCCAAAGAAGGTCATGCTCTGTATCTGATGGGGGATTGGAAAGGAGTAGTCAATTATGAGCTGCTGCCATCCAACCAAACGATCAATTCAATCAAGTACTGCTCACAACTGGACAAATTAAAGCAAGCAATCGATCAGGAACAGCCCGAATTGGTGAACAGAAAGGGCATTGTGTTTCACCAGGACAACGCAAAACCACATGTTTCTTTGATGACCCGACAAAAATTATTGGAGCTTGGGATGTTTTGGTGCACCCACCATATAATCCAGATCTTGCACCTTCAGACTATCACTTGTTCCGTTCGCTACAGAACAATTTAAATAACAACACCTTCAGTTCTCTAGACCTCTTGAAAAAGCACTTRGAAGACTTCTTCGCACAAAAACCTCAGGACTTCTATAAACGAGGAATAATGAAGCTTGTGAATAGATGACAGAAAATTATTAAATAGAATGGGACATATATAGTTGAATAAAATAGCTTTTTTTGTTAAAAAATTTGCGTTTGAAATTTAATCAATTCTCGGCACGAACTTTTGCATAGGCCCAATATTTTAATAGGGAGAAGTTATCTGAAATCACCCCCTAATACAATAATTTTTCCACCGAAAGGTAAGTCATTATTCATAATATCACGTAAAGTTCGATCCATAATTCCTAGAGCAATTCCTAGAGCGTGATGCCATTGGCGCTTCATCACAAATAAAAATATCTGTTTCTTTCAAATAACGAGTTTCCTTGGATTGGATTTTAATGTTCGATGATGAATTAGCAAATAATGGAACCGGTAATCCAAATGTTTTATGAACTGTTTTTCCTGCTGGCAATAACGTCGCTGCAATACCCATAAAAGCCATTGTACATACATGTTTATTTCGAATTTTGGCTAAATAATAAATAGTCGTATATATAAACGTTTTACCTGAACCACCTGGACCATCGAAATATAATTATATATAAATACAATTATTGTGATTATTAGTATCTAATCTATTTAATACAAGATCTACAATTTCTTTCTGCTTGGCATTTAATTGTTCATATTGTTTGGTACCAACTTCCATAGTTTCTTCAAGTATCATTCAATCATTATCAAGTATCAGTAATCATTCTCTTCATCATTTTCCATTAATTGTTCCATTTGTGGAAAATCGGCAAGACTTTTACATTCATCATAAAATAATATTAATTTGCCTTTCTTTGCCCTTGTAACAATCCAAAGTGTCGAACATAATCTTCCGACATTGTTACTTTAAAATTTTTCCAAAACTCTTCAGGATGTAATGGTTGACAATGTAATAATATACGTACAAATAATCTACGAAGTTATCGGGGCATCATCTATTCAACAGTTTCGTTCATAACTCGTTTCCATTCATCATCTTCAATCAAACCTAAAGCTAAACGCCGCTGAAAACGATTAACATATTTCTCCATTTACAATTTTTAAATCATTGAAACTTGTAAACATTGAAGCTCCCTTTACAGTGAGTAATAATAACCGTAAATGAAATAATTCTATTTGTGTTGGACTAATAGAATACATTCGTCCTATACAATTGTAATGACTTTTGCGTTTAACCTTACATGATACATTTCTTCCATTAATTTTTTCTTTCTTAAATGTATAATAGCGTGGAATTTCTACATATAAGTATTGTTTTGCTTCTTCCTCACGAGAATTTAAGGAAAAATAATCTATTAACATCGTAATTTGATTTAAAGCAAAAGTTATTCTTCAGTGGCTTCATTTTCAATTATAACATTTTGTTTGTTAGGAAGATGAACTGGCAAATGTATTGTTACGTCCAGAATTTTAATTTTCTTATTTTGAAGAGAAGGAATTTGGGATAGGAAGGGTATGGAAGGACGTTTCAGATGTCTCTCTCTCAGGTCAACGCGCTATGACGTGAGCCGCGAGTCGAACACACTTGTCTCAAGTCTCAAATGTGGATCAGCGTACTATATGGTCGTTGTGACACCGTCTGGAACAGTGCGTTCGTCGGTCCTTTAAATTTTAGGTCAAGGAACTGTATCCATATGACCAGGGAACGGACCACGTGCGAACGTGGTCTTTTCGGGAGAAACAGAATGGTACGAGGGCATTTAAATTAAGTTGTAACGGTTCGCCTTGTTCGGCTTCGGATGCAGGACGGGAATGCCGGAAAGGCTCGTCGGTTGCCGGGTTCGAAAGAGCAGAGACCAGAATTAACAGTCGTTTATTCGGTAGCGAGATATATACAGCGTGAGGCGCGGTGGAGGTGTATGTACAATGGGGCGTTTATTCGATAGCAAGATATGTGCAGTGTGAGACGCGGTGGATGTATATGTACAATGAGAAATGTTGGTGTGTGTGCTATGTGTACGCACAGTGCCTGTAAGCACTAACGCGAACGCGTGCGTAAGCGGCGTCTGGGTGCGCGCGCGGCTTCGGTGCGTTGGCTGCCGCGTCGGATTGGGCCGCACGGCGCGGGCCGGGTAGCGAGCGCTTGAGTGCGCGGATGCTTTGCGGCGGTTATTCTCGCGGACGGAACGCAAAGTGGATGCGAGTGACCGTAATGACGTTCGGAATCGGGCTTGGAGGCGGAGGATACGCCTGGTCGCTTTTCTTGGCGTGAATCGTCAGGGGGGTCGAGTACTCTCGACGGAAAGCGAGAACACTCGTTTCCCTGGTGTATCAGGATGTCGAGTACTCTCGACGGAAAGNGTCGAGTACTCTCGACGGAAAGCGAGAACACTCGTTTCCCTGGTGTATCAGGATGTCGAGTACTCTCGACGGAAAGTTAGAATACTCGTTTCCCTGGTGGGTCTGGATGTCGAGTACACTCGACTGCGTTTGAGTACACTCAATCGCTTACTCTGGATATTGCGGACGGATTACTAGGACTGGGTCGCTAGGACAGGTCGACAGTCCCTAGAGTACGAGTCGGCCTGCTTTTATACCCGCTCGTGGGCCGACTGAAGCGAATCGGCAGCCGGCTCACGCTTAAGCTGGCCTCCCTCCCCGATCGCTCGGCGGCGGTGGCGACGGCGGCGTTGCGGCGCGCCTTCGGCGCGCTTCGGGCCTGCGGCGTTCAGACCCGAATCGGTCTTAGCCGTTAAACGGCCGCGCGGTTACTCGGCGCAAATAATTTGTGCTTGGCGGGGGGAGGCTAGTAACGATGCATTCAGGGTGTACCGTTACAAAGTAGAGCAGTTTAAAAATAAGGATCACATTTAATCTCGTAAAAATAATCATTTATCAAAATCACATGTCAAAATAAATTATTATTAGGTACAATCATCCAGCTAGGCTCTTTGAATATTTATATGATTTGATCGTTGTGAGCCAGTTAATATTAATATTATAATCATTTATAACTAAGAGTATAGAGTGTAAGTGTACTTTTTTACAGTTATTGTATCTGTATGTGTGTAGCATATGTGCAAGTATATGATTATTACAGAGGAGAGAGAATGCAGAGAGGAAGTGGAGTCAGTCTATTTCACGGATAATGGCTGTCGAGGGAAGGAAAAGATTATAGAAGATCATAGAAGAAGCGGACAGGAACTTCATGAGGAAAGGGGGAAGAAAAACAGGAATGATTGTATCTGGGTCCTGACCCAATATGACAGTCCTGATTTCGGACAAATCAAAATCGATAGGCCCGATCGAATAGCCGGAAGGAAGGGGAGTGCGTTGTAAAAATTGGAGGATTAAGGTATCTAAGGATTTGTGAGGATCATAATGATAGTAATGACGAGGAGAAGGAATGTGAATTTCATCAATGAATTCCACGCTTGAGGTGGAATTCGCGGGGGAGTTTGGGCGAGGTAGCTCCTCGGGAGAGGAGATTGGAGAATAAGAAAGGGGGGTGAGAAAGAGCGAACAGAAGGAGGGGGAGAGTCTGGGAATAATCTTTGTGTTGAAGTGGAGTGGGGAGAATCGGATTCCACAAAAGGAGGTGTAGGAGAACGTGGAGGTGAAGGAAGTTGATTTGGGGAAGGTAACTGAGGAGAAGGTGGGAGAGGAGGAGATGGCACGCTTATATTAGAGTGATTATAATTATCATTACTATTATTGTTACTATTATTATTATTATTGTTATTTAGCGGCATTAGGCCACGAAGGTAGTCGGAGTAGGCCTCATCTAAGAGTCGTCGCGCGAGCCTGCGTCCCCGACGCCGGAAACGTTTTGCCGCCTGACGGCTGCGGATTGAATTCGGGGCTGGTCGGTCGCTCATTACGAATAAGCGCGCGAATTGAAATATCTGCTTTCTTTAGGAGAGGGTGAGGAGAAAGGAAAAGAGTTGGATTATGCTTGTGTGTTCACTATTATCAAAGGAGGAAAGTAGGTTAGATGAGGGCGGAAAAAGGATAAAAGGTCTGCCATATTGGTTAACCCCTTGAAATGGGAAATAAGTTTAAGTTCATTAGATATTATCCATGAACTTTGAAGGTAGTAGGAATATAGGATCGAGTTCAACAGCAAAGCTATTGACCTCAAAGGGGAAGATTGAGGTTCATCAAATTGGTGATCCTCTGTTTTATGGATTAATGTTGAATTAAATTCATCGAATATTATCGATGAACTTTGAGGAAATGAGAATAAGAAACGAGTTCAGAGCTAGTGAACTCAAAAGGAAGGATCGAGAGGATAATTAATAATGGTCAATGATTGAAGCAGAAAGCAAGAAAGAGAAAGATCCGTGGATTGATACTATTGCAGAATCCAAGAGGTGCGGGTACATAATAAAAGAGGAATCCACGATTTAAATAAGAAACATATATGTATATATATATATATATATATATATATGCATTTATTTCAATATAAAAAAGATTTTTAAAGAAAAATAAGAGCGCAATTCTTTGTTTATCTTATTATCAAATTTAAAATTAACTGTATATAATGTAAAGTAATAATTGTAGCAATTGTAGCATAATATAAATATCTAATGCGTCTATTTAGACGGTACTGGTAAAATAAACACCTGATGCGTCTATTTAGACGGTA
>JANQDE010000318.1:18883-32145 GCA_037157785.1 Cephalotes varians
GTGACTTAGAGTATTGGACATGCAAAAAGTGACATTATTACATTGCATGTGTATATTATATTGCATTTGTATTTCTAATACATGCTTACGCCCTGAAATTTTATTCTTGAATGTATATCGCATACAAAATTTTATAATATATTATAAGATTTTTGTATGCGATATTTTTCGAGAATAAGAGTGTGCTGTCGTACACAAAATAACATAGCTGCATATGCAGAGCATGAGATGATTGTCTAGACTAATAATCATATCATGTAAATCAATATAGCGACTTTATGCTGGAAGAAAGTCGTAGATAACGATAATACTTCGATAAATACGAAAATACTTCGATTAATTTATATTGTATTGATTTTTTTTATTGTAATAAAAAAATCGCCAAAATCTTTCGCACCAACCTAATCTCTTACCTCGAAATTACTAAATATAAATATATTTTTAAATTTTGTTCAGTATTCCAGGAACTTATTTGAATAAGAAGTGTATTAATCTTTTTTATAAAATTTTCGAATTTATAAAAGCTACAAATTTCTTACATGATATCGCTTATTTGCTACAATAATGAAACAACTGAAAATCCGGGAAAAATTTTCATATAAAAGAAGTATATAAATATATATAAACATATATAATTACAAAATACATGTCCATATATTCTTCTATTCATATGTGCTCATATATTCCTTTTTCTTTTATTATTATTGTTTAATATGAGAAACATAATAATGAGAACATAAAAAATATTAAAAGAATAATTTTTGCATTATTTCTTTTACAAAAAGTTAAGTTGAAGAAATAAGAAAAAATGGCTCATATATAATTATATATATAAATTTATGTATGTCAATCGGCTATTTTGACGACAATTTTTAGTTTGAATCGGCTATTTTGACGACAAGTGGCTACTTTGGCTACCGTCGTCAAAGTTTTAGCGGTCTATCGTATACTTTGATTACGTCGTCAAACTAACTCAAACGGTGAATTGACTACTTTCGCGACACTGTAGACTTTGACGACATTGAATATATCTAATGATGATTTTGACGACAGTAAAAAAAAACGCTATTAACAGAAGCGCTATTAAAATTGTAGGCGAGCTGTTAATTTTTATACATATATTTCTTTACTTTTCCATGTTATAAAAATAGTACACACAATGTAGGCGGAAATGCAATACTGTCCTAAAAAATATGATTTTCTTTACGTAATATGATTTTTAAATTATTTTACATATAAAAGTATTAAAATAGAGTTGTCAAAAGATCAATAGTTTAGAGATATGTCACATTTTATTCTGGCACATAAAATATAAAATATCTCATAAACTGTAAATTTTTTGGTAACTATATCTTAACACTTTTATGCATAGAATAATGAGATGAATCAATTGGTGTAAAAAAGACACATGTTTTTTGTTAAAAAGATTTATGCAATTTGCAATTTACAATATTTGGAGAAACTGACCCATAATGCGCAAGATGCATTATTTATCTTTGTTTAATATTCGATGAACAACAAGAATAAATTATGTACATTATGTATAAATTATGTAGACGCGGTCATTAATGCCTTCCTACGTGAATTGCATGCATATAACTAGAGCGCGTGCTTCGTCTCTACGTATTCGTGCGTTATGACCATTCGAAAATGAAATTATTTTAAAAGTTTGATATACCGTTATCTACTTAGCTGATCGTTAATATTAAATATTTATAGCATTAATAATAATAATGAAAAAAATAAGATTTTATAACGATGATACGATTTTCACAGAAAATTATGAATATTTAATAGATATTTTATCTGCATCGATAACAGTAACTTTAGACTCAAGTCTTTAGAATATCTAGAATCCATATCTCTTCACAAATTATAATAATTGAGAATTGTTAGTATCAATTACACAAGATTAGACCCTTTTAATAAATTATTAGCTGATGCAATACCCGAGCCGGGATGTGTTTCATCTAATAAAGATTTGAAAGTTACTATTATTGATGCAGATAAGTACTATTAAAGGTACGTTCCGTTTCACGCATATGCGCGCATTTATCTATAGTATACGTCATATATACTATAGATGAACGCGCGCATATGCGTGAAACGGAACGTACCTTAAATCTCATCATTTTCTGTGAAAATCGTTATAACAACCATCGTTATAACATCTTATCTTGTTCACTATTATTATTAATGCTATAAATATTTCATATTAACTAAGTAGATAAAACTTTATATCGGTGTTGGTGAAACTGACCCTAACTTATTTCTATATTTATATTGAATATATATCTTTATATCAACTTTGTGTACAACGTCTTTAATGTGCACACCAGTGCACACTAAGTGCGTCTAACCGTATTCGCTATAAGTGTAGAAAAATCAATCATAATAAAGAATCTATTTCATAATAAAGAACTGAGCGCTCACTAATTCACTTCATCTGCTGAATGCAGGCAATATAATCATAATTTCAAGTGGCACAAAACAGAAAATTAAAATTTTATTAATTTATATTAGTTAGTTATACATATTTGCGCAAGTTTTTTGTAAATAAAAGCTTCTTGTTGGAGTAATATAACAATAATACTTAAATAATAATAATGCTTAAATAGTACGTGAATGTACAGAAGTTCTTACTCTCTATAGACTATCACTTAAATGCTTTCGCACTTTTAAAAAAATTCTTATAGATATATTTAAAAAATTTTAGATTAAAAAATAAAATCAAAATTAAATGATGTTATAGATATTGCATTTGTTATTGCTCTTCCTAATAAATATCTTAAAGCTTCTTTAGTTGAAGTTTTTTTAGTTGATTTTCTCTTAAAATAAAGCTTAAATTTAAATGCATTATTTGAATATCAATAACAATATAACTTAACTTAAAATCAAATAAACTTATTGAAAAATATATTCTTAAACATTGCAATCATCTTGATTTAAGCTATTGCAAACGAGAAAATATGACGTCAGAAGCGAGAGATATCACAAGCACGAGAAAGACATCAAAATTCCTGCAAAATAAAGATATATTTATAATATAATACTTGCAATCGATCAAGCATATCTGTAAAATATTTTGAGTACTTTTGCTGGTTCTAATTATAATTATAATTATAAAAATAAGTAGCTGTGAAATTAACATGACATCATCTATTTTTTAACTATTTAATTTTGTGACATTAATTGTATAATTTATTAATTTTATTTATAATTTAAAAATATTTTCAATTATTAATATATTAATACTCACATTGTTGGCGTAGTGCTTTTTGTTTGTTATGAAGCCATGTTTTTATTTGTAGCGATGTACGTTGAGCAAGAGCAGTATATTTTCTCTTTACTTCTTGTATTGTTTTTAAGGATGGTAATTTTGAACTTTTCATATATTCGGCAAATGCATACAGTGCTATATCTTGTTCTTTCTGAGACCAGCGTATCCTTTTTGTTTTCCCATAAGGAGATGCTAGTAGAAGAAAAGCAGTTTTATTATTAACCCTTTCGCTACGGCGGGTCTCGCCGCGGAGTCCCTCGCGTAGAACGGAGCGCCGCGCCAAAAGTGGGAACATTAAGCGCGCGCAGTCTTCAGGCGCGCATTCGGAGCCAAGACTTTTGTCTCAAAAACGACTTTGTGACATTACTTTTAGAAGGAAAGTAATTTGTGTTCATAATTTTTCCATGAACGTATTTTTAATTCAACAATACAATTGATATTTTTACATTACACAACAAAATATATAATTATAACATAATACTGAGCAATAATTTTTTAATAATAATATTCTGTGTGAATGAACTTTCCAAAACACGGATACACACATAATCCAACATCGCAATTCTCACATTGACATCGCGTTTGACTGCTTTTGTCGTTCTTTGCGCATACCACACATTTTCTTAATGGATTTTTTCTTTTCGTATTGTTATTCACATAAATTGATGAAAAATGTCTTGCAGTAATGACAAAACAATAATGAAAAAAAACGAACATCGCAACAGCGCTTGCAATTGTTTGCAAACAGACGAAAGCGAATCGAGAGCACTTGGCTAAATTTTGGCTCCATTTTTGTCTTCGGTGACTATAGTCACCCGTCGTGTATAGGTGTCGTTTTCTGGCGGGTGACTATAGTCATCCGTCGTGTATGGGTGTCGTTTTTTGGCGGGTGACTATAGTCACCCGTAGTAGCGAAAGGGTTAAAGCGATGCTTATAAAATATGCTTAAAAATAATAAATTAGCATATAGGGTGCGACACTTAACTTGCACACTTCAAAAAACTAGATTATACATTGTATGAATAATTGTTATATAAAAAAGTTGCGTGACTTCGATGGGGTCGCTATACATAGTGTATAAATTTTTTTTTATAAGTGGAAACGTTTTAGAGATTTCAAGATCAACTTCGTTTTTTTAAATAAAATGTTATATTTTTTTATGTCACCGTTAGAAAGTATATTTAATTTTACGTTTTAATATATTACTATTTATTGGCCTGAATTTAATAGAAAATGAGATATTCAAGGAAACAGAAACAATGAATTATTTTAGATAAATGTAATAAGATGAATAAGCCAGCGGTGTTTCCTAAGTAATGTTTATCGACAATAAGCGATTCTCATCCATGTCATTTGATTCAGTATGATATCGTCGATCGTCATACGTATCGTAGAAATAAAGTTTATTAATAATGAAAAGGTAGATATGCTTCTAATTTATGGTACATTACACATACGGATATAGGCTTATTTATCTTATTACATTCATCTAAAATATTAAATTTTTAAAATCATTGTTACTTTTTGTTTCCTTGAACATCTTGTTATCTATTAGGTTTCAGTCAATGAATGGTAATACAGTCAAACGCAAAGTTAACATATTTTTTAATAATGACACAAAAATATAACATCCCATTTAAAAAACAAAATTGATCCTGAAATCTCCGAAAAGCCTCCATTTATAAAGAAAACTTATACACTATGTAACAACTCTCTCGAAACAACTTTTATACAGAGTATCTTATAAAGACCGTAATAACTCTTAAGGATAGACTCCTGAGATCATTTTAAAACAAAAATTCTAATATTAAAATGTTGGGGCTATAATGGGGATATAATATAATTGAATCATAAGTATTTAAAGTTAACGAATCAGACCGCCTAAAATTAGCACGTTCAGGTGTGATATAACGCAAAGTGCTACAGGCGCAAACTGATTTGCCTTTTTTATTAATGGATATAAAGATATAAGGATGGATATAAAGATTACATATACAAAGATAAAATTGCTTTTATTGATATTTCTGCAAACGCATTATGCAATATCACAATATCACAATGCAATATCACGTTTGCAGAAACATCAGTAAAAGTGATCTTATCTTCGCATATATAACCTTTATATCGATATTAATAAGAAAGGCTTGTCAGTTTGCGCTTTTAGCACTTTGTATTATATCACACCTGAACGCGTTAATTTTAATTTGATTCGTTAACTTTAAGTGCTTATAATTCAAAAAGTATTATAGCCTCAATATTTTGGTATTAGGTATTTCGTATTATTTTCATCCCAAAATGATTTTGAAAATCTACCTTTAAGCGATCTTTATGGGACACTACCTGTACAATCTCTGTGAAATACATATAAAGTAAGATGCTGGGATTACATGCTTCAATAGACAGCAATTCCGAAAGTGATGAAGAAACAAGAGAGAACAGTAATAACTGTAATAATTTAATTAATAAAAGTAATAACTCAAATAAAGAAAATATATGTTCAGGTAGTAATATTTTATACCTATTTTTTATTCTCATTTATTTGTATGTAACATATATAGCATGCTAGACTACAAATATTTTAAAGTAACTCCTTAAAAAATAAGACACGCAAGAGCAAAATTTCACATATAAATCGATGTAAAATACTTACTACAACGTTTTCGTTTTTTATTGCTACTTCCTTGCTCATCATGTATCACATTATTTGATTTATTTTGTAAATTTGTGTCTGAAATAAATTTTTGTCAATATTTAAAAGAAATTAAAAGTAATTATGTATGTTACATACAAATAAAACAGAGTAAAAAATAAGTATAAAATATTACCTGAACATATATTTTCTTTATTTGAGTTATTACTGTTATTAATTAAGTTATTACAGTTATTACTGTTCTTTCTTGTTTCTTCATCACTTTCGGAATTGCTGTCTATTGAAGAATTGTTATTTGAATTCTCTACCATTCCTTGAACTGCTTCCAAGTATCGTGAGATCTTAAGTATGTCTCTGCTTGCTATTGGTTGTCTATAATGATCCTTGTGTATTTTCTCAGAATGACCCATGAATGTGGCAAGATCTGATATATCAGTGTCATTAAGATTTAATTGAATATGTATATGTATTTAATACAATATGTTGCTACATGTTTCCGCAACATTGTACCACGTAGAGTAGTGGACTGAACTGCATTACATTCTTTGGAAAATTTTCGCAATAAAACACAAGCTCTGAGATATCTATATCTTTGTTTGTTATAGCCAGGTAATCCAAAGACATAAGGGTTTTTTGTGGATACTCCAGCTTCTTTCCGAAACTTTAAAATTAAATTAATACTTTCAAATAAATCCTTTGACAACAAAACGGGCACTATACGTCCCAACTTGCCTCTTACAAAAGCGAATATACTTTTCAGCAATTTCTTTGTTCTTTTTTGATAATGATGAATACATGTCGCTGTACATGCCTTCATGTATTTTTTCGTAATTGTTGAAGTCTTCAATAAGAACTCGCTCGATTTCTCCCGCTCGTCGTCTGTTAAACACATGTATAGAAGTAAGTGTTATTTCTGCTAAAGAAATCCAATGATAATTAGAAAAAGATTGTTGTAATTCCATAAAAGCTTGAACTCGTTTTTCTTTCAAATAGTCATATAATCTTTTGATATCTTCCACTGATGGAAAATTAACTTTTTTATGTCTTTTTTGAGTTGATTGTGTTTCCATTACAGTTCTATTTACACTTGTCCCAACATCGACAACTAATAATTTTAGAAAGTCTTTAACCTGTTTCTTTTTTTCTGGATCTTCTCTTTTTATACATTCCATAATAAGAAGATTTCCAATATGTTTAATTAATGTACACAAGTTTGCTGCTACTGCAGGAGTTGCATACATTTTTTCTTCATGATTATATTTTGCAACTGTGTTAATTGCACGGATACAATCATCATATATTCTTGGATGGTAGAGAGATTCAAAATTTTTTACATTTTTATTTATATCTTTTAAAGTAAAAAAGAAGCGACCAAGAACGCGCAATCTGGCACGAATCATGTCGTGATGGTGTTGAGATTTATATTTCGTGCACAGTTTATTTCCGAATAAAATCAGTAATTCATCAAATCTTACAGTGCGTACAACTTCATCTTCTAGCATTACGGGAAATATCATGTTCTTCAAAATTTCATTTGCGGAAGGGTGTATTCTAGTTGTAATTTTTCTACCCATGACGAAAATACATTTGTTCTTTTTAAAATTTTTTTGAAAGCATCTTCGAGAATGACGGCGTATTGTATTCTTTGTAAAAAAACCTTTACATTTTGCACAAGCAACAAAATCTGTGGCAAGCTTATTACTTTTTTCATTGGGACGTCTACATACTATAAGTTGTCCGTTATTCAATTTCGAGTCTGTATTAAATTTAAAATTACCATTTCTTCGCAAAGTTTCTATAATTTTCTTCCTTTCTGTATTTTTTTGGGTAAAATAGCAAACTTCTTTACATCGGGTTCATTGCGATGTACTGTTTCTAAGTGTCGTGCAAGTTGTGTTTGCAACTTTGAATAAAACAAACAATAGTTCTGTTTCACAGATTTTGCATTAGAAGTTTCTACATACATGTCTTCATCATTGCATATAGATATTACATTTTTATTAATTTTTGAGACATCAAAACTTGATGATGAAGATATAGTTGTGCTTAAGGTTGACTTGCGTTTTTGTTCATTACATAGTTCATTATTATCCGATAAATGCTGTTCATCTTCTGATGGTACATATTCACTTTCTTTATCTTCATTATCATTATTTTCTTTATCATCTTCAATATCTATACAAATGAATTATAGATGTGGATTAGGCTTAAACAAATATCTGTTTTATCTTTTAAATTTCCTCGTTATGGTCATTTCAATTGATGCCATAAAAAGCGAGAAAATGCTTCTGTTTCAAATTCTTAAAAAAATTTGTTTAAATAGTTGAAGTAAAAATATATATATTCAATATATATTCAATAAATGATATTTGCAATCGATTAAATAGATTATAATATACAATTATAATATACAAAAAAATTTTTTTTAGCCCTAATAATCAGTAAATAACCATAAAATTAACAAAAATTACATTTAAAAAATAATAATTAAAAAGTAATTTGTTTCTGAAAATTTTTCTTTCGTTTTTTTATAAATATAATCAATAGTTGTAAAATTATTATAATATGTAAACTTGATTTTCAACTGGACATATCACATTAATTTTATGGCTATTATTTATTAAAGCAAAAGAAAAATATTCAGGGTATTTTATAAATTTACTCGATTGCAAATATTATTTGATAAAGATGTTTTTTCATTTCGCCAGACTTTGTAAGAATTTTTAATATAAATTAAGATATCAAGAGATATTTGCGAATTATCTCTATGTCCTAACACATCATTGAATGTCAACGTTTTGTGAACATGACAGTTCACTACATCAGGATGAGAAGCAACCTAATACAAATATGACAAGTCAGATTGCTTCTCGTTTTGATGAACTGCAATGTTCACGAAACATTAACATTCAATGATGTATCAAGAGATAACTAGCAAATTTCTTAATCTCTCTGAAGAAAACATCCGTGGAAACTTCAAAAGCTTAACTTTTATAATTTTCTCTTTTTTTACATCATAAAACTAAAATCTGCGACAAAAGATCACGAGCCTTAATAAATTCATTTACAAAACTAAATAGAAAAAAAATTTTAATATACATACCAAATGATGGTGATACTTAAGTATTGATATTTTTTTCATTGCACACTTGGTTTGTATTTTCATGGTTTTGATACATATCAGGAATGGACGTTTCTTCTGCAAATGTCAATTTTTTAAAATATTATATAAATATAATACTTTGTGAAATTAAAAATTAAAAATGTCAATAATATAAAATAATATACAATAAAATATGAGAAATATCTTAAAAGTAAAGACCACTCAGTAAAGAATCTAATATCTAATATTAATATTAAAAATCTGAAATTGAGGAAATATTTTATTATTAAAATATTATATCATATCTCACGTTACTTTTCAATATAGATATTCAAATCAAGACAATTGTTACATTATAAATTTCTATACCATCTTGCAAAGGATGCATATTGTTTACCCGTCCATTGTAATAGATTAAATACTTCAGAAAGGATGTTAAGAATACCTATTATATTTTGCATCTTGCTTCTAATAATATTTCTATATTCTTACATTTGAACATTGTCTTAATCTCAGTATAAAACTATATGAAAGTGAATAATAATTGGGCAATGACATTGACAATTTTTATTTTACAAAGGGATAAAAAAGTTAACTTTAGAACAACACATTTTGTTCCATTTTGTTACAAAAACGATACATAATTGAGTGTGACATTCAGCCAAACTTTGATTGTTAATAACTTTTATAAAAATGAACATTTGTACCAAATTTTTCAATCAAAACGTTAAGAAACATAATGGCAAAATGCAAATATATATATATATATCTTTATTAATATATCTCTTATAAATATATATCTTTATTAATATATCTCTTATAAATATATATTTTTATTAATATAAAGGTTACAATAGAAAAACAGAATTTCAAAAACCATTTTTTTCCAAAATTTATATTTGTTGGAAAAATTAAGGTAAAAAACTTCATAAATATTCCGAAAACTAAAAACGTTCAATTTAAAGTAAAAAGAATGTCATAGTCAAATGACTAGGCGATAAAAAATATATGATACACTTGGACACGATATACTCAATACAAACTTTAGATCATTATTATTTAAAACTCATTCTGATTAACGCTGTCATAAACGCCAAAGAAAAAAGATATCCTAACAAATTCAAATCTTTTAGATTTTGTAACGAGGCTCGCCTCGTTACTTTCTTATTATTATTTATCATTATTATGATTTCAGGTTTAAGCTGTACATAGTTAGCCCGTAAGTTAGATATAAGTTAGATATAAGTAAGATGTATATAGCATTCCACATATAGAATAAGCCGTGCCACGGCCACGACCCCGGCAGCTTGCGAGAACGTGCTAATGTGCCCCGACCAATCGATCGCACGGATCGATTATATGCCGCACCGATCACAAGCTATCCCGCGCCGACGCGTTCATTAATTAGGATTAAAACACATTCACTGTAAATAATCACAAATAAATCAGACTACATTTCAGCAATAATTTCAACCGAGTGTCGCAATTTCACGCCTTCCCCTCCCCGATCCTTGGCACCGACCGAGCCGTCCGGCAGGCGGAAGGCCGGGCAAAGCTGATAGGAAATCGGCCCCGTCACAATTTCATAGATTAGGTAACCTTTAAAATTATAGAAATGCTAACCTTTAAAACAAACATTTGGATCATATTGATGTGCTGTTCTAGAATTAATAATACATTATAATATCTCGATTAAAATAATTATGTCAAAAGTAACTTCAACAGCTATATAATATCTTGATACTAATATATTATTTTTGTAATATTTCGTTCTTTCTTCTATAAATGATTCCTGTAAATGATCTTATTTCTTCTAAAAAAATATTAAATATAATACAACTTTTACATACCAATAGTGTTAAAAGTTAATTTCTTAACACAATTATCTATATCATATGTAGATATAGATGTATTAAGTAAATCTGTAAACATAGAAAAATAAAATAAAAAACAAATAAGTTTATTTATGCTTTAACAGATATGTATTTTATGCATTACTTGCTTCATATAAAATATAAAATATTAAACTTCATACTCAATAATAATATAACAAAATTTACATATCAGTTATGGAGATATTCGTGCCAGTAATATCAACTTCCGGAAAATTATTTTCAACTGCATTGTATACATGCATATTCACAGGCTCTATAAAAACAATCATAATTATGAAATCAATATTTATGTTTTGGAAGCAATATTTAACACAAAAGACATTTGTAAAACTAATAATATGAAAAATATGAAAAAATATTTACCAGATAATAAAATTTCAATATTTTCTTGACAAACAGAATCTTCATTAGGTTTATCAGTTAAGTTTATCTCTTTGTTGTTTATGTCTTCATTGATAATATTGATACTTGATATGTCAATCAAATCTATATATCAAAATTAAAAGAAAAATATATTAGCTCTCTTTAAAACTCATAACACAATAGCAATCACAGATATAATGCATTATATTACAAATACTAACCAAAAGGTATATCAGAGATTTTTTCAATATCACAGTTTTTGTTTTGCATCTCAATTTGACAAATGTTTTCATTTTCATTGACTAAAGTATTATCTATTTGTATTATCTATTTGACATAAGACAAAAGATATATTACTTTTCTATTCATATAATGAAATAGTGGTTCAGATATAACGAAGTTTAATATGGAAGATGTCGGGAGATTACTAGTCTCATAATAATTGCAATCCTTATTTCTTGTTTTCGCTCTTTCTGACTATTTTCATTGTTAAATGTTACAATTTATCAATATAACATAATGACAATAAAGAAAAACGTGCATTATATTCTAGCATTTATGATAGAAACGTACTTGCAGAAATTGAAATTCTAGGGCTCATACAAATGTAATAATAGTATAACACTCTCTAGAACCTTCATTTTGGGATCACTTTCGGGAATTAAAATAAAAAAAAGTTAATACATCAAAGTTAAATAATATTTTGCACATCTATTTATTAGCATTTAAAGTAATTCTTCAAATTTTTTAGAATAGTTTGCATCAATATTATAAGAATATTACAGATATTGTAAAAGTATTACAGAGTATTACAGATCCCCGTGCACATCGTGTTATGAATTGTCTGCGACATGTCGATTCTAGTTATTTGAAACAAACATGATTCAAATTTTTTTTAAGCTATAAAAATATAATTACATGTTGTATCAAAATTGCTGTGCATACTAAAATTGCCAATCGTACCAAAAAGATATATGTAATACTTTTTTTGCAGATTATTAAAGTTAAAAAATTTGCAAAAAATGAAAAAGTCAAAATTGAAAAATTTATGTAAAAATTCGAATTTTAAAGATCACCATTCTTTTAACAATTCCTTTAACAATTTTATTTTTTAATTTTGATATCGAATATAGCCATATTTCTAAATTTAAAAATAATTTGGATCGTCTTTTTCAAATGAGACAACTAGGACCAATGCAATTCATGTTGCAAGTATTTCATAAAATGGTCTGTACTCTTACAATATTGATACAAATCACTTAAAAAAGGTTAAAAATTACTTGAAGTATAAATATGCGTGTGTATAAATACAAAATTTCAACGATATAGGGTACGTTCCAATATTTACTGAGTGCTCAAAATCTATAGCATGCGTACTATAGATATTGAATACTCGCAATGAATAACGGATAATGATAGCTTTTGATAATTTTATTTCAATTTTCTACAATAATCTCAAATACGAAGTCTCTAGATTATAATACCCTCTAAACATGCAAATCTGATAAATATAAAATTTTAGTAATATGTGTTCTGTTTCGATATCCATTCATCAAAATTTATTTAAAGAAATGGCAATGAGTTACAGAATATTATTCCAAAAAATGAATGAAAAATTTAATATTATTAAAAGATAATGCTTATATCACAAAACAAACATATAAGTTGTAACGGTAGCCCGTTACTAAGGTAAATTATTTCTATTCTTGCGCGATCTCCTCCTTTCCGTTTTCCTTTTGACGCGGCGCGGCCGGTTCCGATTCGCGCGCGCCGATCTTCCGTCTCTCTCTGGACGCAGCACGGCCGGCTGTGATTCGCGCACCGATCTCCTCTCTCTCTCTTGGCGCGGCACGGTCGACTTCGATTCACGCGCGGATTTTTCTTTTCGTATATCTCGCTCCCATTCTTTTCCATTCTTTTTTTTTGATGCATTTCGGAATGCATATTTGCGGCGTGGGCGGCTCCGAATTA
>JANQDE010000318.1:49647-80888 GCA_037157785.1 Cephalotes varians
ATAAAATTGTAAACAATGCTCTCGAATATTTGTAACTGCATTTGTATTTCCTTCAATTACTAATTCATTCAGATAATCCTCGCATTCTAATCCTAAATTAATATCTTGAAGAGATTTATGATTTTCTTTTTCGGAAAAATTGATTTTCAGCAAATGTTGTAGAAGTTCTGATTTTAAAAAATGTTTAGAAATTTGGAACAATAAATTCATTGATTTTGGCTGCAACAAATGAATTCTTGTTTCCATTGCTTGAAAAAATGCATTAAATGTATTTAAAAAATTTAAAATATATTTTAAAAATAATAGATATGCTTTCATGTCTATGTTTTGCATTATTGACAACAGATATTCTCCCGATTTTGTTTTTTCACTTACAACCATTTCGTTCAAAAAGTATTTAATAGCATCCCAAGATGTAAAAATTCTTTCAACACATAAATGACGAGAAAGCCACCGCGTATCGGATAATCTTAAAATCTTRTGACTCGTTTCTTGAAAACATTCCAAGAACTCGTGGAAAATGGCCGATCGTTTTGGACTACTATTAATGTAACTTGCAATTTTTTTCTAAAATTCCTCGCAAACTTGAGGTATTTTAGAACATGCAGCATGTGTAACCAATGCAATAGAATGACACGGACATGAAAATGTCAATAAATTTTTAAACATTTTTTCAAGTTTTTTTTTTAATGATAAATTCCCTGTCATGATAGATGCATTGTCGCATGACAATGCAACGATATTTGAAAATGATATTTGTTGCTTCCACATTTCCATTTTGAAGGCATTAAACAATTTGTCTGCACTACAATCTTTTGCATCGATATTAATCAGTTTTACTAATTGTGAGTGAACATCTAATGTTTCAGAATTAACATATCGAACAAGAAATGACATCCATTTTTCGTTCAAGATATCTGATATTTCATCATGATGTTAAAAACTGAAAATTTTGAATTTTGAATATTTTTTTATTATTAATTAATATAAATATTAATATTTATTACACGATCAGTCTCAACTGGACACAAAACATTTGAAATAATGTTCGTACATTTTGTGCGACCCATGCTCATATTTTTTAATACTTCAGAATCTTTTCCTACATCCTGAAAAAAATTGAGAATTATTTTTGCAGTAGTATGGAAAATATTTTTGTCAGCAATCAATGCAGCATATCGAATTTCTGCTGACTTTTTTCGGTTGTCAAATGATAAAAATGTTTCATCACTTTGCATTTCAACTTCTTCGTTGACATTACATGTGCTTGTTTCTACACTACATTTATTTACATGCATCGCTGAATCTGCGTGTCAATAAATATGCGATAAATAAGCGCTAATATATTTATTACAAACGGAACAAAAAACTATGTTTGCATTATGTGACACTTTATGTAACCATAGTTTAAATTGTTCAATTTCAAACCATTGCTGTTTTGCTGATTGTTGTTTATATGTCACTTTTTTGAAGTACTTGCACTCGAATTATTATCAGCATTATTTAATAATTACGTGTTTTCTCTACGTTTATGATACATGGATTTCGCTTGCTTTAAGATATACGAATTGCACGAAAAATTTTTATTGCATATAATGCAATGAAACAAACTGTCATCAAATGATACTTTACGTATCCAAGATTTAAAGCGATCGTCAGTAAGCCAATTATCTGAGAAGCTTCGCTTACTTTTTTTCTTTACTATATCACACATTTCTATATTAAAAACAGAATTAAAAAAAAGAAATTAAAAAAGTATTAAACTAGCTAGTACAATATAGAAAAAGAAAAAAATTTTAATATTTAAACAATTTTTATATAATTTTATATAATATTTAAATATTATAACAAGTATCAATAATATAGGATTAGGATTTATAACTTATGTGAGTCGAATAACTTACACATTACATGCATCATTACATGAATCGTCACACAAATATTTATAGTTAGAGTCAATAATTAAATAAGACACGAGTCCATACAAATATACCATACAAATAGAACAAGTCCGAATTTTCAATGTGAACGAAGTATCACTGTACGTAAACTGCTTGAAGTACTGTTGTTATTTCACTTCAGCAAGCATCCGACTCACTTGCATGTATTCGCTCACCAGCAGTTCTCCGCGCGCGAAAAAGGAAACCGCACGAACGACCGGCTCTATACATAACCCATACACATTTCGCACGCTATTTAGCTTTTTCTCTTTACGATATACTATATACTTACTTACTTAAATGTTTAAAAAGTAAGCAAGCAAACACAATACAACATTACACTATTACACTTCGATACACACAATTGTTAAAATGATAACTGCTCGAAGATCTCGAAGCAAGCTCTTTGCGCAGTAAGCACAGCAAGATGACGGACGCGTTCAAACAACAAAGCGGCTAGCCCGCTAGCCTACTCGCCAAGTGATTGGTTCATACTTATAAATTCAACCAATCATAAAGATATGTTTCGTTTCACGCATAATCTATATGCGCGCATTTATCTATAACATACGTAACATATGTTATAGATAAGTGCGCGCATATACGTGAAACGGAACGCACTTTAAATCATTCGGTGAGCAGCCTAGCTGCTTCGTCCAGCTTGAACATGACTATTAATTCGGCATCGCAAAAAAGGGGCAATAATAAATTGATATATTCTATTTAACATGTCTCTTTTAGAAATAGAAAATAAATATTATCATATTTGTAGAGACAGTACATGACTATTGACTGTCAGTGTCGTTAGCAGTTAGAAGTGTAGCTAAAAAATGTATTGGCTTCCATACAAGCAAAAAGACGATTGACTATCGCGACGCTTTTTTCTGCTAACGATACCGATTAATGTCGATAGTCATGTACAAAATATATTAGGAATTGAATGAGAAAATGAGTTAGTTCCAAAGCAAATCCGTTTCATTTAACTAGAATATTTAATTGCTAGAGAGATTTAATCGTATTATTTAATTGTGATTGATACTTTTTAAACTTTGGAATCTTTCCAATTTTTTAAATCGTTCTTCTCTTATTCTTCTCACTGTTCGAATTAATTGCTAGGAAGATGAGGAAAAAAAATATATTATTTGGGATATTAAATCTAATTTATATAATAAGTTATTGTCCCGATTAGAAATGAAAATATTCTTCTTTCTATGTTTTTTTAATCTTCTTATATTTTCGTTTAATATTTTCATTTTTATAATTTACTTGAATATTTATGTACTAAACTTTTTGTTAGTTTTCAATAGATACAGTTATTTTATAAAGTAATATTTTCTGTGTAATTTAATAACTTTTCTAATTTATGTTTGTTTCACAGAAATTAATAATATTCATTATATATAAAATACATGTAATATTGATCATATTCTGTCGGACGAAGCGGCTAGTCTGCTTGTCGAGCGATCGATTGCATTTATAAGTAAGAATTTCTTATGTCAATCGAGCAGATCAGCTGCTTTATCGAATTCCAAGATTCGAGTCTCTCAGGCAGGTCGACAATCGTACGGCGTGAGGGAGTAGGAAAGAAGATAGTACGTCTGTACTCTTCTACTGTACGAAAGTAGCCGAAACGTCGTGCTCACACGTACGTGGCTCGCCTTTCGTGTGCGTGTTCCCCACCATTGCTCGATGTTGCTTGAAACTGGCATCACTGGACAAGCGACAGCGGCGAGCACTGTTCGGTGAGCCATTGTAAGGATAGGACGCATCCCCAGCAAAGGACTCGGCGAGGCGAACAGCGATCCACTTTGTAAGCCGTCACTCAGATGACCGCTAGCTCCCACTCGGGTGGGGCCTCGTGTAAGGATTCGTATCATAAGTAAGCGGCCGGAGACAGCGGCCCCGGAAATTGCGGGATTCCTTAAGAATCTCGAGAAGTTACGCGAAAAACACGAAGTCCGCCGGCCCCGACTTCTCGAGGGGAAGCTCGGCACATAACGGGGAGGTTATACCTCTCTGATATACCGCCGCCGACAGTCTCGCGATCGTTTATCGTTTGGTTTATCGTTTTGTCTACCGTTTTAGTTGGCGGTTTCGTTTATTGTTTGAGTATCGCGTTACGACATATAGTTGTGACGGAATTTAATCTCGCTAGCGCATTACTAGTTATCACTTTATCTTTGTTGTAAAGTCGGATACTCTGTAAGCGTTACCGTTACCGTCTTACCGTTACTATACCGCCTATTAGTTGGTTGACGCGTTACCGTTTTGTCGTCACAATCGAGTCAGATTGTTACTTACGTTTATATTAATGTTAGTTATTTCACGCGTATTGTTCGCGTTGTACGGTCTCCACACTGCGGTATCGTTCAGAAATTGTTATTGCGGCATCGCATTCGATTGGAAGTTCCGCGCAGTGTGCGCGTATCACTATCACCTGTCATCCGAGATTATTTTTCATTGAATATATTTTTGTTATCTTTTTTATTTTACTTATGTCTATTGTTCCTACTTTCGCCTCTTCTCCCGAGCATTCTGTCTGAAAATAAAAAAATCCCGCCCCTATACACACTGAGCAGCTGGGTACATTAAAAAGTTATTTGGAAATTAAGGAATATCTTTGAATGGCGCGATTGTTCGCGCCTGGCGCCCATTCTTGAAGTACTGCCTAATCGGAATCACCGGATTTCGTACTGAGTCTGGTACCGAACAACTACCGACTTGCATTTAGTCTTGACTCAGTTACCGACTATTTGGAATATTGATTACCGCCTTGATTCCGCTACCTGATACCTCGACTACCGAATCCCGTTACTTTTGATTATGATAATCGAATTATTGAGAACTTTACCGAGCATCTCTTCCTAAATGATTACCGCTAATTGTGTATAAATTGGGCGTGCCTCCTCGGGATTCGGCGGTCCCGAGGAATATCATCGTCGCATTATATATAAAATATATAAATTTATATGTAATTACATATGAGCAATTTTTTTTATTTCATAAAATGTGATATTTGTTAAGCTTTATTTTTATTACTAACACCAACATGTTCCATGTTTCACGATTAATGTTATTCAATTAATTTAGTGAAAGAATCAGTAAATAACAATTTTTTATATATACAATTTATCATGCATGTTCTAATATTATAAGCATATGTTTTTTTAATATTGTAAATATGTTATCTTTATGAAAAAAAAATTACATTTTTATCTTATCACATATTCTTTAAATCTCGAAATTAATAAGATTTTACTGATTTTAATAGTTTTACTTATAACTATATCAATAAGTAAAATATGCACTGTCTTTCAGGAATAATATACTGATTCTGATCAGTGACAGCATCTCTCTTAATCGAAATCACTGAGAAACAGTGAATACTCACTAATGATCACAGTTAGGTATAACACTGTAAAATTTATTAAATATTAATATTATCCAATAATATATATATATATATATACACAATGTATAAATAAACACTGTGTAAGTTGAGCAATTTACAAATTTAATCAAAACTTGATTTGTTGTTTATTTATGCTTTGTATACATAAAGATAGTTTTTTAAAAAAATTAATTAAATTGAGATAAAAAAAATGAAATTCTGAAAGTTAAACGACATAATATTTGCCGATAATTTCTTACTGTAAAATACAAATATGTAATATTACATTTAAAAACATTAAAAATATGAAAAATAAACGCATCAAGTTATATTTTTCTGTAGTACAGAAATAATAATCATTACCCAAATATAAATTATAATGGCAACAAAACAAGAACAAAATTATTAAAAAACAATGTGGCGGTCGGTGCGACCACACAAGCAACGGGGCGCCAAATAATAGGCAGCCCGGTACGCGAAGTGACGACGAAGCGCAAGCACAGGCGCGCGGCTTCGCTTTCGCGAAAGCGCCCGCGATAAGCAACCGCGATAGCGCGGCACCACCGACAGGTGTCGGCCGCGTCGCAGTTTCGCGAAAGTGAAGAATCACCACCAGGGCTATATATACTCGCGCCGGCAGCCTCTACGCTTCACTTCGAGTCTGTAGCAGACGGAGTAAGCCGGAGCTACAGCGACGAGGTATTACAGCGAGCTGAGCTAAGCAACGCCAAGCTGCCGCCGTACCGTACCAAAGAGCATCCAGCCTCTCCACCTAGGGACGACCTAAGATCGCCGGAACCCGCACCACGGTGGAAGCTCATCCTGTTGGACCTCTCACCACCGAGGCTCACGAGATCGCCGAGGGACTTCCTGACGACCTGGGACGTACGGGTGAGAAGGTTCATCTCACCTTTTTGGCGTCCACTAGCACTGTTGTCCCCTCTCGGGAGGACTCCACCGCGGCGACCAGACCGCGTCCATCGCGGCGTCCAGTGCTTGCCGATCACAACCTCGCAGGCGGTGCAAAGTGAAAGCGACTGGGAGTCGAGGAGTGAAGACGAGCGACCCCAGCCTAAGAGCCGCTACACGCAGGTGGAGGCGCCGGTGAAGACGGACCGTTCCACGCAGACAACCAACGACCTGCCGGAACGATCATACACGCCGCCCGGCACGCCGCCAGCCTTACGCCGTTGGGGACTCAGGCGCGTCACGACCACGGTACCACGCCTCAAGTGGAGGCCAAGAGCGTGACCTCCGCGACCAACGGCCCTTTTCAGGGCCACCACTATTCTAACACAAGCTGCGCTCCCCACGTGGACTACGCGTCGATCACACATACTGTATATAACACACACACACATTGTATATAGCTCACACATCAACATTGTAAATAACACACCATACAATAAAGATCATTGCTAACGTATCGGAGCAGTTGATTGGAACACGCAAAGGCGCCCCTGTCCGCATCCTATCTCTGCGGAGGCAAAGCGCGCCTCATGTATGTTACATCTTTAGTAAATTTTTGAATAATTTGCAGGCAAATAACGGTATGCCTTTTGATCGTACTAGATACTATATTGATACCGATTTTGACGCGCATGCGCAAAGGAAGCTTGAATTGGAATACTGCCATTAATAGTGATTTCGACTGAAACGCACCGAGACATTTTGTGTCGACTTGTGTGTTCAGTTGGTCGAATGATAGAATCTTTCGCTGATGCCATGTGTTCTGAGCTCGATACATCGTACAGATACATATCGAGTGTAAAATGTGTATTAAATATTTAAACATTTTGCGATTTCGGCTGGGATGCATTATGCAACATTTCGAGCGTCGATGCAATTTGTGTGTTCGGCTGATCGAATAATCTCTCGTCAGTACCACGTGTTCTAGGCTCGGTACACGATACAGATTCATATTGAGTGTATAATGCATATTAAATTTTTAAATATATTAAAAATAGGGATATATTAAAAATAGCGATTTCAGTATACTGCACAAGATACACAAAGTGGTTTTCACAAATTGGTCGCAGCTAATTGGTGTAATGATAACGTCAGTAATTCGGGGCTCGGTTCTATACATGTTTATCGCTGTTAACAATTGCTGTTATTGAATAAAATAAAATTATTGATAAAATAATTGTTGATAAATAATGCATCTGCAATACAACGCGAAAAAGAAAGCAGAAGATCGTACACCGCATGGATGTATGTACTGCACCAACTCTACATAGGGTGCGTTCCGAAATGTGCTGACAGTACTGACAGTACCACTACTGAAACTACTATTTTTTAGCCGTTCCAAAATTATCAGTAAATCTGGCAGCAGTGAAAATCGGAACGCATTTGCAGTACACAGTGCATAATCTAAATCTTGACGTACTGGTGCAACTAAGGATCGCAGACAAACTTGCATAGTTGCATAACCGTATGTATAAAGAAAATTATCCAGTCACATTTTATGTGCTTCATCATGATAGAAATGCGGTTGGATAATTTTTGTATGTATATGATTATGCAGGCCTTGATAGATCCTAATGGCGGACCTAACACTGATTTTAATTAGCATTCAAAGTGCTATATCATTTATGCAATATAAACTGTATTCGTTTTACTCTATGTATCGTTTACCTTTATCTAATCCACTGAGCTGACTCAAAAAGAACTAAGCCATAGGGTAAAACGAATACAGCTATTATTCTGAAAGTTGGTCAGAAGATGATGATGAAGATATTTTGAATATTTTAAAACAAATTTCGAAACGCCATTGATGCCAAGAGCACGCATGAAAAATATTATATTGCAAATGTAAACCTTTCAGATGAAGGATTTAAAGAACACTTTAGATAATATTTAATAATTAAGTTGAGAATTTATATAATTAAATTTTAAAAATTTATGAAAAAAAGATTTAAAAGATATCTTGAATTTATTAAAAAAATAACATTAAGAAATTAATTAATCATTGTATATTGTATTAATTGAGACATTTTTAAAAATATCTTTAATAAATATCTTTTCCTTTTTCTTCAATGAATCTAATTTTATCGATCGTTATAAGTCGCCATATGCATTACTGAACTTGCACTACCTTCTGAAATTGTGTAAATTCAGCCAGAAGTCAGTAATTTTCTAGGACCTACTTTCGTGAAAAAGGTAGTAATATTATTAACTTACAGTAGAACTGAAAACAATTTCGGAACGAGAAAACAATATTGTCAGTACTGCCAGCACATTTCGGAACGCACCCATAGATGCATGCCGGTGCATGTCAGCCGATCGCTAAACCCGACATAAAAATTTTTCATATAAGAATTTATATAAATATATATAAACACATATGAACATATATAATTATACGAAATATATCCATATATGTCTATATATCCTTTCTTTATTAAAATTACTGTTTGATACAAGAAAAATGATAACGAGAAAACATAAAAAAATAATTAAAAAAGTAATTTTTACATTCAAAAATTTGAAAATTACGACCAAAACGAGCAATTAGAGATGTTATTAAAATAATCTTTCTATAAACGTAATTATAATTTAATTCAGATTTGAAATTACAATCAATTAATTGTACGTTTCGACTGTACTCAGTCTTCTTCAGTAACAAAAATAGAAACAATAAAATTAAGTGATAAATAAAAGGTAAAAATACATAAATAAATGAACAATCATCCATGTCACTATATTTATAATGTTCATTGTTCTTTTATTTATGTCTTTTTACCTTTTATTTATCACTTAATTTTATTGTTTCTATTTTTATTGTTGAAGAAGACTGAGAACAGTCGAAACGTACATTTAATTAATTATAATTTCAAATCTGAATTAAATTACAATTACGTTTATAGAAAGATTTTAATAACATCTCTAATTGCTCGTTTTGGTCGTAATTTTCAAATTTTTGCTTGTGAATTAACGAGCGTTACTTATTAATTCATTTAATTTTTACATTGTTTCTTTTACAAATAATCAAGTTTGAAGAAATAAGAAAAAATTGCTCATATATAGAGTGTTAGGCACCTCCCACTTCACTTCTCGTGTACAGATAGAGGACGTTAAACTAAGTAGAAAAATCCTCTACTATTTTGTAATTAATTCAATCAGTTAACGAGATATTAAGTTTTGAAAATTGCTGAATAAGGGTATTCACGCCCTGCACGGACCACGCAACTTTTAAGCATATCGACCATCATAATCTGCTTTTTTATACAACTTCGGTGCCGGGTCTTTCTACAATAACCGTTAGTAGCGTCATTGTAAAATATCCGTTATAGATTTAAGATTAATTTACTGAGGCGTGGATTTAATTTAAATGTTATGACACTTGATTTAGTTTAGTTAGGTTATATAATTTTGAATATCATGATACATACTAGATAATGTAATTTGTTTATATATTTATTTATGTGGCTGAAGAGATGGCTAGATGGCTAAGTAAGCTGATACGTCCCACGTAATACATGTACATTAATTTAAATTAAATTGTTTAAGCTACATCCATATTCTTGCTCGTTATATTGCCCTTATATTAATTTTGATTTATATTACACACGAGCGATACTTTTGTTTATTGATTTATATATGTTCGGTTATGAAAAAGATTAGATTATGAAAAAAGATTAATGTTTTCTATAATATCGATTAAAAAAAGAAAAAAAAAATTATTAATCCTTTCGATGAAATATCTAAAAATTTAGCTACATACAAATTTGAAAATATTTTTGTTGGACTATTAAAATGGTTATGTAGGTAACCAGTATGTTATACTGGTTTTTGGAATGTTAAAAGTATATTAATTCGACAAGCTTAACTTGACTGTTACCGCGCACGCGTAAAAAATGTGTAAATACTCTTAACTTAATTCTAATAAAATGCTTTATATTTAATATTTTTATAAATAAAATACAACTAACGAATCTAATGATTCAATGGCTCAGAGAATAAATCAAATTAATACAGATTGCCTTTACGAGCCTACGCGGTTGTTAGGTAACAACATTGTACACTAAAGAGGATCCACATCAAGGATCGAAACGTCTGTATTTGTAGTGTGTTACCTCTGCATTAAATGCTTGTTTGACAATCTGGTGTTCACATTCTTGCATTTTAAGCTATTTGGAAATTTTTCAAGAAACGCTGCATCGGTTTCAAATGAAACAAGCTTCCTCCTTCAATTGGCGAAAGATATGTAAAAATGACGTTTCTTTTCATCGGGTGTGTTCTGAATACCTGCCAGAGTGTAATGATTTGGCGCTGTAACAACCGTGTAGGCTCGTAAAGACAATCTGTATTAATTTAATATTTTTATATCGAAATAAGCTATATCTAAAAAAGTTTACATTCGTTTTTCTGTAACAACATTTGCTATTTGAATTAATATACTTTTTGCAGCATTTTACTTGAGTTTCTTACATATATATATAATAATTGTTGTGTTATCGGATGTGGAAGAGGAAAATAGACCAAAACTTGCGTAGACGGCGGGGTTTTGTGAGGGTTGCCCCTGTGTCTCTCCGACGCGACTCACTCTCTAACTGTCGCTTCCGCTGTAGTCGCATCTAATATCAATAGTTGGCGCTTAGCACGAGGACAACGCTCACACAACAATAATATAATTATATAATCATATTTTTATATTTTTGTATTAATTATATTTTGTAATGATCAAATAGCAAATGTTGTTGCAGAAAAATAAATGTAAACTTTTCAGATAGCTTGTTTAGATATAAAAATATTAAATATAAAGCTTGTTTCGATATTGATGAGGTTGTGCGGGAAGAAATTAGAATACAAGAGAGTTGCTAAAGAACAGCATACAAAAATAGTTTTATTACACTTCCAGGGATGGCAGGACGACTGACTGCTAGAAGCTCTCGTTACGGAAGAAGGAGCGACAACAGCGCAGTCATACCGCAGGCGACGATTAGCATAGTTCAGCATGGCTGTGGTCGCCGAAAGCGCGAAAACTGAATGAAACAAAAATGATTTGACAAACACAAAGTTACAACAGATATAAAAATATAAAATATTAAATCGTTCTCGAGCTTATGAATTGAGAAACATGTTGTTCCTGTAGTCCATTCAGTCAATTTAATTAAAGTTAATGTTTTGTTTAAGTTGTGCTTCCTTTATTTACGCGTAAACGAGTGATATGAACGTAAACGCGGCAAACGCACGCGAGTGCAACGATAATAATTAATTGTTTAAAAAAATTGTGTGCCAAAATTGTAGAAACTGTGCAAAAAGCTTTGGGATCTCTTTTCTATTGTCTTTCTATTATATTTATTTATACTTATTTTATACTTATATTTTAATAGACGATGGAAAAACAATAATTTGTATTATGTTACAAAAATACATAATTATGGAGAAAGATGCAATAATTGTACATTAAACCTTTTTCTTCATAATAACATAGGTAGACAAAAAATTTAATGTTTTGTGTGTGTGTGTGTGTGTGTAACTTTCTTAATTAAAATTTTGAAAAGATTATTTTAGTCTATAATGTATAAAAATAAGTATGTAAATAAATATATAAATAAATTACAGCCATAAATATTAACGTATTGTTAATAGCTATAGCAACCATTTGAATTCTAAAAACAGATTTAGTTTAATAACTGAGTATCGTGCATGTCTGTAATTTAAAATACTGACAGTAAGTAGTATATAGGATTATAGGACAATAAGTCAACATGGGAGGTAATATCGATATAAAAAATTCTATAAAAATTTTATATATATATATATATATATGAAAGTTTTTTCAATTCCTAACATTTTCCAAGAAATTTTATGTAGCTGTTTTAATGTTAGAAAATTGTTATTAAGAAATATTATATACTGGTTTTAATTGTATTCTTCAAGTCAAATTTGATACATTTTATAATAAATCTTAAAAATTTTTTGTCAATATTAATGCATTTTGCAAATAAATATCGAGATGATGCCAGAGGACATCTTGTCAAGTTTTTATACGAGTTGGAAAATACATTGATGTGGAAAATTTATTACATTATACATCAAATTTACTTGAAGTGAATTTATCGAAAGTATTATACTTTTATATCACATAATCAATAAAATTAAAATCAGTATATAATGTCTGTTATTATTAATTTTTCGACATTTAGCTCCCTCACAAAAACTGTTTGGAATAATATTTATGCTCATACACACACTTATATTTTTTCTTAGAATGATAAATATACTCCAGAATAAATTGTTGTTTCCCCCTTGAATATCTTTTATATTCTATATACTCTATATATTATCTTTTTTTTTAAATAATATTTACTAATGCAAACCTGTACCTTCAACATTAACCAGTGTACAGAGTGAAGAACGCCCAAATATCTCGACACAGGAGTCTAAATCAATCACTCTAGCGAGAGACTCAACAAGAGATTATTTCCCTAGACAATTTGAGGGAGAAAAACAAAGGGGAGAAGAAACAAGCAGTACTGACGAGTAATTTTTATTTTTTTGTGTTAAAATTACACAACTAATCTTACTAAAAAAAATCTTATTAAAGAAATTAAATATTCTAACAACATAATTGATTCTAACACTCTAATATAAATCAAATTAAATCATATTCGGGAAACATGCCACCAGATACGCTGCTATAATATAGAACATTTATTCGCCAAACGTTCTTCTGTTGTTATCATAATTTTCTCATAATTAATATCCTTCACAATACATTTTATGATGTTTAAGAGACGCTATAAAGATGTTTTTTAATGTCTTTTAAACATCTAAAAGATGTGATTAAAACAGCTTTTAAAACGTCTTTTAGAGATACATGTAATCTGAGATATTTTTTTGTAGTTGTTATTTTATATTTATATGTTAATATTTCTGATAGAAAACATTAAATTCCAATACAAATATAATTTATATTACGTTACAAAAATAAATAATTACCCACACAGCAAGTATAATTAAAAGAAGTACAAAGGATATTCTGTAAATATGTTTCTCGAAGATATCTTTAGGACATAATTCGGAAATCTACTGAATATGTGTTATATCAGTATCGCTGCTATATTTGTATGTTCTATTAGGCCTTCTTCTTTATAATAGAATATAGTAATAATAATAACATAATATAATAAAAATTTTTACAATTATGAAATACATTTTACAAATAAATTATATATTAAGAAGTATAATAAACACACACAAACAAAAGTACCGATGTAAAATTATCACCAATAGTATTTTTTTTATTTATTGTATTTATTATGTAAAATTCATTTCATAATAATCATTCTACGCGTCGTGGTGACAAGTTATCTTAAAACTAAAACTGGCTCGGCACAGAACGTATTAGACTGAAACAAAATCTGATAAAACAAAAATTAAATCGTTATTAACTGTAGCATGAATTTTTACAGAAACTGTTTAATCCATCAACAAGACCTAGACCGTATAAAATATCAACTAAGAGAACAAAAAAATCTACTGATGTCGATATTACTAGAGTAGTTTACAGTGATTAATCTGTAAGTAACGAAAGACGTGGTTGTAATAAATAATTATTCAAGTTTCTCAGATAGCATAAAAGAATGTGAGAATTAAATATTAATTTTTCAGTATGAGTTTAATTTATATTATGTTACAAAGAACATGACTATTTATAAATATTTCATATTATTTATAAACTTATCTATCTATATAAATCAATCAGTATGTATTTATGAACTAATCAGTTAATATTTAAACTATTTTTAACTCTACAAATCTTACAAATTTCTTACGTAACATAAGCATAATACACTAAAAATTTATTGCGTTATATAGTATTTATTACGAACTGTCAAGAATCAGCAATGATACGGAAGTGATCGGAGCAAGGCGGTTGAACTAACACAACTGTTCCACTCCACAAAAGTTTATTTAGTCAGCGTATACACTTTGACGAATACACTTCGCACAGCGATAAGTTGCGTGGAAGATGAGGGATGAGTTACGACTCACATTTACTGTCGACAGCCACGGGCTTCGCACTTCAAAACGTTAAGGGGTAATATCACCTTGTGATCACTAAAAGTAGGGTCATTTTTCTTTGATTATTACACAGCTCCACAAAAAAAAATGAAAAAATTGCTTCTGGGACCTGACCTATCAAACTATATGTAATCGACCACGCTGAAACCGAATCTGAGGTCCAAATAACCCCATCACGTCAGGTTTTTTTTCTAACCTCAAAAAATTGGCCAAAAATGACGAAACTCAACAACGTTAACTTAAAATCCTAAACAAACCCAATAATCCTAAGAACCATGTAACCCTACAATTCCCATAACTCCATAACCCGAAAACTCTATAACCCCGTAACCCTAAATCTGAATAAGAAAAACACTTTTAACGTTTAAACCCCGAAACTTAGATCGTTTGAGCCAGATATTCTTCTTAACCCTATAAACCATAACTCTATAACCCAATAACCCCATAACCTTATCAACCTGTAATTYCATTACCTTATAACCCCGTAACCCCATGATYTTCAACTCCATTAAGGAAGACACTTATACGCGTTTAAGCCCTGAAACTCAGATCGTTTAAGCCAAATATGATTCTTAAGCTTGTAAACCATAACTCCATAACCCTGTTACCCCGCAATAACCTGCATTCAGCGGAACCCAGGAACAACGACGTGGACGTAGTAGGTTTCTGTTTCCTTTGGAGTGCTTAATTACCGTGAGTCCCCTTGCCTCTCACAAATAACAAAAATACATCTATATACATCTATATACATCTATATACATCTATATACATATTTAAAATTAAATAAGAATAAATGAAATCAAATGTCAAAATTATGTCTTACCCATCTTCTTTTGTCTGTTTGTGGTAACGCACTTGTTTATTTTCGAAGGATCTACGAAGAGAACGCCGCTTACGACTTCTGCTGTCTATTTCCTTGTCTCTTTTTAAATTCCAGCAGTAATCAGCCATCATGTTTACACCCCATATTCCTTRGTAGCGCTTCTCCATATCTTTCATATCTTGATGACATCTCTCTCCGTGTTCCTCACTRAAGTCGCCGAGTTTATCGGGAAAGTAATCGATATGTGAGTCTAAGAAATGCAGCTTAACACTCATATTGCAGCCTAACGTGTGAAAGTTCTTGACCATATCACTTACCAATTCCGTATAGTCCGGGCTTTTATTATTCCYTAGAAAATTGTGGGAGACCTTCCGAAAACTAATCCATGCGGCTTTCTCTATATCTGTCATATAATCTGTGAAACTGGCGTCGTTAAACAGTGCTCGAATCTGTGGACCATCAAAAATACCTGCTTGTAACTTAGCATCACTAAGTTTATGCATTCTTCCCGCTAAATATTTGAAACACTTACCGTCTTTATCCAAAGCCTTAACAAATTGTTTCATTAAACCGAGTTTGAGATGTAATGGAGGGATTAAAATCTTCGTTTCATCTACAAGTGGTGATTGTATGACATTTGAAAATCCAGGCTGCARTGATTCTCTTTTTGGCCATTCCTTCTTGTGATAGTGATTTGCACGATCTCTACTATCAAAATGACACAAGAAGCACGGATATTTAATGTTCCCACTCTGCATTCCCAGAACGATGCCTATAATTTTGAGGTCCCCACAAAATAGCCAGTTGTGYTCAGAATATTTTATTTTGTCAAGAACAATTTTGACGTTTTCATACGATTCCTTAAGAACTGTCGAGTATGCTATAGGAATAGGAGCTAGAACATTTGTGTTATGCAACAGTATTGCCTTAAGACTACGAATAGAGGAGTCAATGAATAGACGCCACTCTTCAGGTTTGTAGACACTATCTTTTATAGTATTCATGAGTCCAACGATGTCATTGCAATACACTAAATCRAGTGATTTTTCCTGAGAAAAAAATGGTCTGAATTGTTGCTCCCTATTCCTATAGACTGTTATTTTTACACCCTTCTCCAAGACATTTTTCTCTTTTAATCTTGATGCCAGGAGTTCATGAGCCTCTTTCGATAAACCTAGCTCTCTGCCCAAGTCACTCAACTCGTCTTGGCTGAATTTTTGTGGTAACGTGTTTTTCGTTTCGTGCTCCTCATCGCTCGTAAATGATCTCTCCCATTCCATTTCACTGTCACTGTCCGCTAGTACTTCTTCACTTTTCTCGATCTCTACTTTTTCTTTATTTTCTGTTTCTACGACACCTCTCTCAACACTATTGTCTGCCTTACAACTTTTCTTTGGGCGACCAGACTTGGTTGGAATCGGAACTGCTGGAATAACTTTGCTTGTATAAACATACTTAATTTTTATTCGGTTTTTAGCATTGAATCCACGGGTGTCTGTCAAACAGAAAAAACAATCCTCTCTTGATTCAGGTATGTCCCATTTGAAAGGTGCTGAGTATTTCAAATTTGAAAGGTTGTTATTCCTTAGGTAGTCCTTGTTATTGTGACATTTAATCAACATGTTATAGCAGGTTCCACAGATGGTATGTGGAACCCAGTTTTTATCTAGATTCAATATATCTGATGCAAAACAATATCTATACGCATCAATAACGGCTTTGCTAATTTTTTTCCGGCTATTTAGTGGTYGATATAYACCACAAACATAACAGAACGTGTCTGGTTTGCTAGGGTCATCATGTACGTGTGGACTAGCTGATTTTGTGGTTTTGTTTTGTCTCGTCACTTTATATTTTGTAGAGACCAAAGTACCCACCTCTACAAAGCTGCGGTCACATGATGACGACGCCTGGGGGTCTGCTTTCTCACCCACACCAACCGCCGATACTGGGGATCCGACCCCCTGCATCGTAAATTTTTTTTTAGTGCTTGCCATGACGGCATGAACGTTGTCGCGTCGGCGAGCTGTGCACAGCGTAATAAGAAATAGGAAGTCGACAACAAAAAACGTCGGCGGTTTAAACAATCAGGACTTRGTATCCGGGATACGTATCGATCGTGTTTTTCGATCGGTGACACCCCTGCGACGAATCCCCGGTCTAACGTCTACTGTTTTGACGCACGTGTCTCACGGTCCTTTTATCTCCGCGGAYGAGACGCGGGCCGTCGCGACAGGCAGGCTCTTCRTAGATCCTTCGAAAATAAACAAGTGCGTTACCACAAACAGACAAAAGAAGATGGGTAAGACATAGTTTTGACATTTGATTTCATTTATTCTTATTTAATTTTAAATATGTATATAGATGTATATAGATGTATATAGATGTATATAGATGTATTTTTGTTATTTGTGAGAGGCAAGGGGACTCACGGTAATTAAGCACTCCAAAGGAAACAGAAACCTACTACGTCCACGTCGTTGTTCCTGGGTTCCGCTGAATGCAGGTTATTGCGGGGTAACAGGGTTATGGAGTTATGGTTTACAAGCTTAAGAATCATATTTGGCTTAAACGATCTGAGTTTCAGGGCTTAAACGCGTATAAGTGTCTTCCTTAATGGAGTTGAAAATCATGGGGTTACGGGGTTATAAGGTAATGAAATTACAGGTTGATAAGGTTATGGGGTTATTGGGTTATAGAGTTATGGTTTATAGGGTTAAGAAGAATATCTGGCTCAAACGATCTAAGTTTCGGGGTTTAAACGTTAAAAGTGTTTTTCTTATTCAGATTTAGGGTTACGGGGTTATAGAGTTTTCGGGTTATGGAGTTATGGGAATTGTAGGGTTACATGGTTCTTAGGATTATTGGGTTTGTTTAGGATTTTAAGTTAACGTTGTTGAGTTTCGTCATTTTTGGCCAATTTTTTGAGGTTAGAAAAAAAACCTGACGTGATGGGGTTATTTGGACYTCAGATTCGGTTTCAGCGTGGTCGATTACATATAGTTTGATAGGTCAGGTCCCAGAAGCAATTTTTTCATTTTTTTTTGTGGAGCTGTGTTATTAAAAAATGGAAAGATTTATTAAGACTCGTGTTTAAACATATGAAAGTACAAGTCCTAAGGTACACAAAAAAATTTTTTTTATATTTTTCAAAAACAAAATGGCGGCGTGGCAGCTCTCACAAAATAATTCTTTTTTTTCTTTTGCCGTACCTCTACAGATCGCAATTTTGCACGTAGAGCAAAAAACCAAAGTTTTTCTAAAAATATGGCCAAAAATCTAGTGAGCATCGTAGGGTTTTTTTGAAAAATTGATTTTTAAAAAAATGGCATCGATTTAAATTTTTTTTCTTTTTTTTCCGAAAAAATCGCTCGAAAATCGGCTATAGAATCGGCAAATTTCAATTTATTAAGATTTATTAAAGTTAAAGATTTATTAAAGTAAAACTTATTACCCCTTAAGGCGGACTGGGTTCCGTCGGTCCACGCGGTGGTGGTTGGTTTTGTTACTTCGAGAAGCTTCCGTGTTGTTTCGGGGGGCATGCTATATTATTTTATGTTATCATCAATAACAATGTGGACTCTTCTCGAAGATCGGAAGTCGATGAGACAGTTTGGGCCGTTGTCATTTTCAACGCTCGCCGCATTTAATTTAATTGGGTGAGCGACTTGCTCATCGCATCGCGTGGCGCCGCGCTGCTCGAGCTTGCGATAGCGCGCCATTGGCAAACGGCGTTAAGAGCGCGACCAGTGGCGCTTACGCGCGCAAGTTTTGACCGTCCGTTCTGTTTCCTTAACACGAACATATATTAAACTTTTTCCACTTTGCTATTTGCTGTAAAAAATGTAGTTAAATTTGTTTAATAGATCTAATTTATTTTGTAATAATTATATTTTATTTTGTAACAATCTTATTTATATTTTTACCATTAACATATATTTGCAGATACGCTGTAATATAGAGCATTTTTTGTGGCTAAACGTTCTTCTGTTGTTATCAAAAAGTTATCATAATTTTCTCATAATTGATATTCCTTACAATACGTGTCTAAAATACGCCATAAAGATGTTTTTAAAGATCTTTTAAACATCTAAAAGATGTACTTATAAAATAGCCTTTTTTAGAAATACGTGTATTCTGGGATATTTTTTTATAGCTGTCATTTTATATTTATATTTTAATTTCTAATAGAAAAACATTAATCTCTAATATAAATATATTTATATGACGTTACAAAAATAAGTAATTACTCACACAGCAAGCACAACTAAAAGAAATTCAAAGGCTATCCTGTAGATAAATTTTTCAAAAATATTTGTGGGATACTTTTCGGAAATCTTTTGGATGTGCATATTGTATCGGTTTCATAGGATGCAATACTTCTACATTCTATTAAATCTACTTTTTTATAATAGTATATAATAATAATAATATAATAATTTTTACAATTATTATGAAATAATTTTAACAAATAAATTATGCATTAAGAAATATAATAACACACTCAAAAATATCGACGTAGGTTATTACCGATGGCATTTTTTGTGTTTATTGTATTTGTTATGTAAAATTTATTTCGTAATAATCATCTCACGGCGTGGTGACAAGTTATATTAATTAAAAATGGCACAGAAAGTGTTACATATAAAACAAAATTTCATGAAACAATAATTAAATCATTATTAAACTGTAATATGAATTTTTACAGAAATATTTTAGTTTATCAAGAACACCTTTCAGACTACTTACACCGTCATGAAAGAATACAAAACCTCCTAGTATCGTTGATACAATAATTGCAATCAACAGTGAATACTGGGTAAGTAACGAAAGACGTGATCTTAATGTAGGATTAAGTTATATTCACATAAAGTTGTTTTTTTTATTTAGCTTTAAGTGCGTGGAGGTTGAAAAGGGTTGAAAAACCCGCCGTGAAGATCGGTGGCATCCGGAATTGACCAACGCCGGGCGCGCGCAGGAAAAGGGGGAGCGGACAAGCGAGCGTCACTTTAGTTTTTAGTTCTATCAGCCGAGAAGTCGGATAAGGCGTGCTTCGAGTAGATTCCGGACTCACTTTATTGGATCCGCCGATATCATTATATTATTATATTACTACAACTGGGGGCTCGCAGCCGGGATCGAAGTTGAGAGAAACCGGAAGAGAAGCATGTCGGACAGCAACGAAAGACGAGAAAACGACGACGGGCGAAAAGACGACAAATTACAGATCGACACGATGACGGTGGCCCAGATGAGGGAAGAGCTCAAACGACGCAAGCTAAAAGTGACGGGCAACAAAGTCGACCTGGTGGCACGATTGAAGGCGGCTCTAGTCTTGGACGATCAACACGAAGACGAAAAAGACGACAACGAACCCAGTAGCGAGAGCGACGACGAACAGGACGACGATGTGCAAAATGGCGCTGGCGCTAATAGTGATCGAGAAAACGACGGACGACGAAAGCGATCAAAGTTTGTGCCTACTTTTAAAGACGTGGAAGAATCCATTGACGCTTTCAACGGCGATGACGGCAGAAACGTAGAGTCATGGATTAAAGAATTTGAGGATTTGGCAGAATTATGCGAGTGGAATCCGATCCAGAAGACCATTTACGCGAAGAGGTTACTACGCGGCTCTGCTCGTTTGTTTGTCAAGGCCGACGGTAGGAAGACATGGCGCGCTATCAAGATTGCGCTGAAGACGGAATTTTCATTAAAGGTGGATAGCCGAGCGGTACATAAGGAACTGCAACGAAGAAAGAAGAAGACAGACGAATCGTATCACGAGTACTGCTACAAGATGGCAGAGATAGCTGCACGAGCAAACGTCGAGAAAAAGGCAGTCATACAATACATCATCGATGGTATTGACGACGAAGGCTACCGTAAGTCGGTTTTGTACGGTGCTAAATCCATTCGTGAACTGAAAGACAAGTTCGATATATACGTTGAGATGCGCGATAAAACGAAGCCCAAGCCGAACGAAAATAAAAAGAAATCGTTGTCGGGCGCGGACTGTAAAGATGCGAGACGAGACGCGAAACGTTGTTATAACTGCGGCGACAGTAGCCATTTAAGTATAGCGTGTCCGTCAAAAGAGCAAGGAACAAAATGTTTCGGGTGTAACAAATACGGTCACATAGCGGCGAGATGCCCGGAAAGTAAAGACGCAAAAAAGAAAAAAGATTGTAATATTGTGCAATCCGCTTCTGGAAAATGTTGTAAGGATGTCGTCATAAACGGTGTGAAATTGAGTGCCATAATAGATTCTGGTAGCGACATTAGCTTAATGTGCGAAGAGCGACATAGGCGGATCGGATCGCCGACCCTTGGTAACCGAACGATAACATTCCGAGGGGCAGGTTCGGTAGAAAACGCGACGTTAGGGGATACACGCTTAAAAGTTTGCATTGATATGGAAATCTACGACATTGTTATACATGTTGTTCGCGACGGGGTAATCCCACACGGTTTACTTATCGGGTCTGATTTCCTGAATCAAGTCGAGGTTTTTATAAAGAAAGGTATCGTAAGCATTTCAAGAATCGAGAACGATAGTGTCGAAGTACCGGAGGTTTATAAGATAGACGTAGTACAGGACGACGAAATAGTAGACTTGTCACACGTCAAAGACGATGACGTTAAAGACGAAGTAAAACGTTTGATAGGCGACTATAGACCTCGGAAAGAGAAGGACGTAGGTATCCGGATGAATATTGTTGTTAGAGATGACATTCCGGTTACGCAGAGCGCACGTAGACTATCTGCACTAGAGAAAGCCGAGGTAGAAGCACAAATTCGAGTATGGCTCGAAGAAGAAATAATACGACCTTCGTATTCGGATTATGCAAGCCCTATAGTGCTAGCAAAGAAAAAAAACGGCTCAACGAGAATATGTGTAGATTATAGGAGATTGAACGAAAAGATAGTTAAAACGCGTTACCCTCTACCGTTGATCGAAGACCAATTGGATCTTCTACAAGGCGCCAAAGTGTATAGCACGTTAGATCTTAAGAATGGATTTTTCCATGTAGCTATCGAAGAATCGAGCCGAAAGTATACCGCGTTCATTATTCCGAATGGACACTACAAATTTTTGAAGATGCCATTTGGTTTAAGCACGTCCCCGGCATATTTTCAGAAATATGTCAATGCCGTTTTTCACGAGTTAACGACGAAGAAAATTGTCGCGGTATACATGGATGATGTAATTATTCCATCGACTAATATTCGAGATGGATTGTCGCATCTTAAACTAGTATTAGAAACAGCGGCTAAGCACGGACTATCCTTTAACTGGAAAAAATGTCAGTTATTAAAATCGAGAGTAAATTATCTAGGATACGTAATAGAGAACGGGGAGATTACTCCGTCCGAAGAAAAAACTAAGGCCGTAAAGCATTTTCCGACGCCGACCAACGTACGTGCCTTACAAGGGTTCTTAGGGTTGACCGGATACTTTCGTAAGTTTATACCCAGATATGCGTATATGGCCGGACCGTTGAGCGACTTATTAAAGGATGGAACGAAGTTTGTTTTCGGAAAGGAACAAAAACACGCGTTTAACCAGTTGAAACAGGCTCTCAGCGGGAGGCCTGTACTAAGGTTGTATTGCCCGACAGCAGAGACAGAGTTGCATACCGACGCATCCGCACTAGGATTCGGTGCTATACTTTTACAACGCGATAATGAAAGTCGTATGTTCCACCCTGTATACTATGCGAGCGGGAAAACCACACCGACCGAAACAAAGTATGATAGTTATAAGTTAGAAATATTAGCGATCATAAAAGCATTAAAGAAGTTCCGAGTGTATTTAATTGGAATTCCATTCACTATAGTAACTGACTGCAAGGCGTTTATGCAAACTATGAAAAAGAAGGATATTTGCGCTCAAGTGGCAAGGTGGGCACTCTTTCTTGAGGATTTTCAATACGCAATAGTACATCGCCCAGGCACTAACATGAAACACGTGGATGCTTTAAGCCGGCATCCATTACCCGCAGCTATGATGATAGAAGAATGTCAGGAGAGCATACTGGCAAAACTACGTCGGAACCAGATGGAAGACGAGCGATTAAGAAATATTATAGAACAGGTAGAAAAAGGACGAGCGAACGGCTTTACAATGATGAACGGACTACTGTGCAAAGAAATCGACGGCGACACTCCGATCGTTGTACCAAAATTAATGCAGACGACGATAATTCGACAGATTCACGAGCGTGAATTTTGGAAGCGCTAAGACGGAACAATTATTAAAAGCTGATTACTGGTTTGAAAATATACACTCAAAAGTCGGAAAGATAATTCAAAATTGTCTCGCGTGCATTCTAGCCACGAAGAAGACGGGCAAGCAGGAGGGATTACTCCACCCGATCAGTAAGGAGATCCCCTTGGATACGTACCACATAGACCATTTAGGTCCAATGCCGTCTACGCAGAAAAGGTACCGATACATATTCGCAGTCGTAGATGCCTTTACTAAATTCGTATGGCTCTACCCCACAAGAAGTACCAGTACAGCAGAGGTTCTCAACCATTTGATGAAGCAAGCAGCTATTTTCGGGAATCCGAGACGAATCATTTCTGATCAAGGAGCAGCGTTTACGTCAGAGGATTTTAAATCATATTGTAAAGACGAAGAAATTGAACACAGTCTAATCGTTACTGGCGTACCAAGAGGCAATGGTCAGGTTGAGCGAATAAATCGCATACTAATTTCATTGTTGACCAAACTGTCGATGCTGCTACCAGATCGGTGGCATAAATTTGTTGCACGGGCGCAACAGTATATAAATCATGTGCCCAGCCGAAGTACAGGGATGGCTCCATTCTATCTTTTATTTGGAACACGTGCGAGGCTCCGAGACGATCCTCAGATAAAAGAAATCCTAGAGGCCGAAAACGCCATTGTTTTCCAAGAAGAGCGTGACCATCTGCGAGAAGGAGCTCGTAAAGCGATTTCTAAGATTCAAGCCGAAAATAAAAAGAGTTATGATGGTAAACGGAAGGAACCGAGTAGTTACGCTGAAGGTGACCTGGTAGCAATCCAGCGGACGCAAGGAGGACCAGGACAGAAATTCTGTACCAAGTACTTAGGCCCCTACCGGATTAAACGAGTTCTACGTAACGATCGTTACATTGTAGAGAAAGTAGGAGAAAATGAAGGCCCACGAAATACGTCGTCAGCCGTCGACCACATGAAACCATGGATCGATTTACGAGAGGATATCCCTGATGACGGAGGAACGATATCTGAGGACAGCTATCAGTCAAATGGCCGAGTGTAGGATTAAGTTATATTCACATAAAGTTGTTTTTTTTATTTAGCTTTAAGTGCGTGGAGGTTGAAAAGGGTTGAAAAACCCGCCGTGAAGATCAGTGGCATCCGGAATTGACCGACGCCGGGCGCGCGCAGGAAAAGGGGGAGCGGACAAGCGAGCGTCACTTTAGTTTTTAGTTTTAGTTCTATCAGCCGAGAAGTCGGATAAGGCGTGCTTCGAGTAGATTCCGGACTCACTTCATTGGATCCGCCGATATCATTATATTATTATATTACTACATTAATGAATAATTGTTCAAGTTTTTAGCATGTGAAAAGAATGTGAGAATTAAATATTAATTTTGCAGTATAAGTTTAATTTATGTTATATGTATATACAGTGTTATCTACACAAAATATTATATATACAATGTATACGAAGAACGTGATTATTTTAAGTGTTTTATATTATTTATGAACTAATTAAACTATTTTTAGTTTTACGAATCTTATGTAAGCATAATGAAATAAAAATTTATTTTTTTGTATAGTATTTATCACAATTACATATTAAAACTTTTTTACAATTTGCTATTTGTTATAAAAAATGTAGTGAAGTTTCATTTAATAGATTTGCTTTATTTCGTCGTTACAATCTTATTTTAGTCAACATGTATTTGTATTTTAATTTCTGTTTTCGTTATAAGTACAATATACAGGATATTTCGGAAATCATGATATAACTCTGAAGATGATTCTTCATGTAAAAATAAGTAAAAAATATAAAATAAAATTTTTTTCGAATATAGAGGTTTTTCTCAAAAAAATTAAATTTGAATATTTATTAAGTACGTATGCACAGAAAAAAATACGAAAAAGGAGAATATAACAAGAATCTATGTGGTAGCTAAATTTCATTTGTAACATATGGATTCTTAAAATTTCAGTAGCATAGCCAATTTTAATTAACTATTAGCTTTATAGTATCGCAAAAATTTAGCTATTGTAGACACTTTAATATGTAGCTAGAAGAATATGTAGCTAACTGCTAGAACGCGTGAAACGATTAACACCTAATTTTATATGAAAGACACAAGTTTTGATCTTTCTCATAAATATTTTAAATGTCATTATATCGATAGATCATAAAATATATAACTTTCAAGAATAAGCAATATCTGGGTAATTTCAGAACTGGAAATTGTATTATCGAAATATACATTTCGTTTACTTTTGTTTTTGAACGACAATTTTGGGAACTTGGCTAGGTATCATTATTATGAACGTGGATGAAAGATCTTGTAATGGCGCTTCTTTCCTGTGTGTTTTACTTACGAGAAAAAATCCGCTGCGTTTTCATTTGTTGGCGGTGTAGCGTATTATACTCGCGGAGCGACTTTAGCGTAGAGTTTAATTCGAGTGTGATTCATATACTCTTGTTATTTACATCTGAATTTGGATAGCAAACTTTCAGTTTGTTATGGAAATGATCATGCAGATATTTATACTTTATTAAGAAATCATAACAACAGTAAGTTAGCTGCAACAATAACATTTTTTTTCCATGAAGATAGAAAAACATTAGCTGCAATAACAAAAATTTATGTGTAATAGCTAAATTTCATTGGTAAGTTCCACACATTTATCTATTCACGCAAATTTTTGCTACTGTAACTAATCTTTTTTTCTATGTGATTAAATACAATATAGCAAAAATTTGTTCGCAACATGAAGAGTGATATTTTCAATAATTTTTTAATTAGTAAAATGAATATGTTATTGAAACTTATTATATTATTTTAAATATGTTTCGATTTTAATGGACTGCGTGTCGCGGTGACGTCGATTGCTCTCGACTGGAAGGTGACTATAAGAATAAGACTACACGTTTCGATGTTGAGTTTGAAACAGAGCGTTTATTGAGTATAGCGGTCAAAGAGTGATCGGGAACTGAACTGGAGCGTAGTACTGCGGTAATCGAAAGGCGAGAAAAACAGGAAGAGGGGGCAGAACACAGCAACAACCACAAACAAGACAGAAGTGAGATGTACAAACAAAATAAGAGTGAAATATAAGTAATCATGACATCAATAAATTTTCCAAGAATCGGTTGTAAGTAAACAGTAGATATGCGGTCCAGCTTCAGTTCTTTGCTTCTTTGTTAAGGCTCCGAGATAACAGATAGATTAGATGAAATGTAAATTAAACCCAACAAAATATTATACTAATCTAACGCTTTACAGCAACATGTATGATAACACTGCTTATAGGTTCGCAAAGCAGATTAAACCGTAGAGAAAATTCTTTTACTATTTACTTTGTAATTTCTACGAAAGATAAAAAAAGGGTTACATTGGGTATAATTGCTAATAATTAAAAGTGTATTTCAACGTCAGAACCAAAATAACAAACGTTTCCACTAGGCTTGCAACGAATAGTTTATTCGGCCATTGACCGAATACCGAATAATCGGCAAGTATGCTAACCGAGTAGCCGAATATTCGGTAAATATTCGGCGCAACAGATTTGACGTGAAAATTTGTGTCCTCTCTTACTTCTCTTCTTCTTTCGCGTCGATATGCCACTTTGCCGCCGCGTCGCGTACTTGTTTCAACTAGTTCACTTTGTCATACACAACGTAAAAAAATTATCTTATTTTCTGATGAAGATATTTAATAGTTTTAGAGTGATTTCGTGCTTAATTTCGAAAATTAATTTAAATATAAGTACTAAAAAGAAGTCTTGTGTACTTATTTTGAAGAAGACTTTTTTTACCAATTAGCTGCAAGTTGAGAAAGCAAGATACCTTTTACTTGAGTCTCTAATATTAGCATATGAAAGCCGCAGTGATGATAGTACGAAATCATCTCCTGTGAAGTCTAAAAAAAAAGAACTGAAGAGAATGGTCGAAGCTTTCAGCCACACTTTTGGGAATATTATGATAAGCTGATTGCAGAGAAGAATTCCAGAAATGATAATACGATAAATAAAAAAAAAAAAGTATGACAGCTATTGAATTAGATATGTATTTTAAAATAAAATGTATTCCACTCCAATCAGGTCCCTATATTTGGTGAGCTGCGAACAAAAACTAATTTCCAGTTTTACTCTCAAAATTAACTTCAAAATATTTATCCGCACCTGCAAGTAGTATCTATTCTGAAAGATTATTTTCAGAAGCCGGAAATGTATATGAAGAAAATAGATCTAAATTACTTTCTGAAAATGGGGAAAAATTGTTATTTTTGCATCACAATTTGCTTCTATTAAATTTTAATTATAATGAAGAATGAATAATATAATTAATTTCTTTAATTAACAGTGAATAAATAAATGAATAATAATTTTAGAATTCTATTTTGTTCTTTTTTTATCACAGTTGGCAATGAAAAAATTTAAAATTTTGTTGATTTTGTTTAAAAAGTAGTTTATACTTTTGTATTTGATATTTTTAAATTAAAACAACTTTTTCAAAAAAAGTTTTTCACTTATGTTTTGTTTAATTTAATTTAAATAAACTTTTGTCACAAATTTATTAACTTTTTAAAAAATTTGTACTATTTGTTATTCTGCCGAATATTCGTTGCAGTATCTCACTATTCGGTGTTCGGCCGAAGCAAAAAAGTGGTCGAATAGGCCAAATACCGAATATCTGCCGAATATTCGTTGCAAGCCTAGTTTCTTTTTATCAGGTCATCTTCAATGTAAGAACAATGATAAAAATAAAAATAAAAATAAAATTAAAACTGAACGTCAATTAATATAAAATTTTCGTTGTCAAAGTATAAAATTCGATTGAATTGAATAGCAATAATTTAACAGAAATGTGAAACGCAAACTACAGCTGTTACGTAACTTGATGCTTCTCATCACAATAGGCTCCATAGCATTGACAGTGCGAGCCGCCGAATTTGAGTCGGTAATTAGTTTGATTTAACATAGATCATTATGAAATCTTCTCGAAGTGAAACGTACAAGTTTTTAAAATTAAAAAATTTTTAAAATTTGCTTGAGAAAACAGTGAGATGTATTAGTAAATACAGAGGGTGAAAAAGCAGCTGTAATTATTCATTCGAGATACATAACTGTCGGCGTGTAACGTTTTGCGGACTAAACGTTAAAAAATGCGTAATTTCTATAATATTTAATAAGAAATTAATTAATAAAAATGTTACGTCCTATGGATTCCACGATTCTTTTCTTTCAAGAAGATCTGGTCATCGTCATAACTCTTGAACATACGCGAGAGAATCGAATGAGATCCATTTGTTTACAATTCTCAAACCCTTTTTGAAGGCCGGACTCATTCGTTTCTTCTCGAGAGCTCATAAAAGTCGGTTAAGAAAAATATCAATTGAGAGGTGCGTTGCTTGGGAAGCAATAAAAACTAAAGCTCAGCGCCTATGGTCTCCAGAAAATCAAAACAATATCACAGGACATTCTTTCTTTAGAAAAGTAAACAGAGATATGAACGCTGCAACCAATATTAACAAGTGACTAAGGGTGTCTCACTCGATACAGAACGCATATCAAGACACGCTGTTGCAGGCACCTAAAAGTCAAAATGAAGAGATAACCCTTTAATACTGAAAACTGGGCTTTTGTTTGTCGCTATTCGACACCGCACTCACGAACAACGACGACGAGATCTTCTTGCGTTCAATAATTCTAAGAACCTATAAACATAAGAGACCAACACATGACACAAAGATAACAAATCCCAACTGACTCCCGCTTACTAATCATTTCCCTTTCCTCGACAACGCCTTTCAAATTTTGACCAATCCTAAGACAGAAAACAGACAGACATAAACAATTTCCAACCCACTTCGTCAATAGGCAATAGTAAAACCAAACCCTGGACTGTAAGTGAAGCTGACTCCATAACGAATTTTCCAATCAAAGTCTGAGAAATTAAAAGAGTATATGCCTTAAAAAGGATCCCACCAACCAAAATCCTAACCGACCAACATGGGACACCCCACAGGAACGAAAGGATTCCTATATAAGCCGCGATGTCGTAAGATTCGCTCTCGTTGTTGTTTCCTGAGTATCCGAGTTTGCTCGTAGGTTCTGAGTCCTTACGATCATCCGAGCTCTCGTTGTCGATCCATCCGAGTTTGCTGGTTGTTTCATCTCGAGTTAACCGAATTAAAAGAGTTCATTATTCATATTTTTCGTAACAAATTCTTTACAATATTCGGGGGGAATAAGAGATTGAGATGCTTGTTAGCATCGTTATTATTAAATTGATTATCAATTTAATAGTGTGATTTACTATCCTTGTTCATCTTAAGACTATGTTTTAAGACCGAAAATTTATTCGGCGCGCAGTTGAACTTGAGATATGTATACAAATTCACATAAGAAATTTCAGCACGAAGACTTAGCTTTGATCGCTTGGCGCTTTAATTAATTAATTGTTGTGTTTTCACATATCGATCTATTCTTGTTTAAATTTTTTTTTATATAATATTTATTAGTATATATTAAATTTTTTACAATTTGCTATTTGTTAGAAAAAATGTAATTAAATTTTGTTTAATAGATTTGCTTTATTTTGTCATTATAATTTTATTTATATTTTTGCTATATTTAACATATATTTGCACTTCAATTTCTGCTTCCTTTATACAAAAATATAGATATTTTGGAAATCATGCTACAATTCTAAAGATGATTCTTCATGTAAAAGTAAGTCAAAATATAAAATAAATTTTTTTGTATATAGAGCTCTGTTTTTCAAAAAAATCAAATTTGAATATTTATTAAGTACGTATGCATGGGCACAGAAAAAAAACACGAAAAAAGAGATTAGTTAGCAAGAAAAATCTATGTATGGCAGCTAAATTTTTTTTATGACATAAGGATTCCTAAAACTTCAGTAGCGTAACCAATTTTAATTAGCTATGTACTTTATAGTATCGCAAAAGTTTAGCTATTTTAATGTAGCTATAATAGAACGTGTTACAACAATTAGCACAATTAATTTCACGTGAGAGAAACAAATTTTAATGTTTCTCATAAATACTTTAGATGTTACTACATCGATAAATCGTAAAATATATAACTTCTAAAAATATCAGGCAATATCTAGATTAATTTCATACAGAACTAAAAATTTTATTATCAAAATACACATTTCGTTTACTTCTGTCTTTGAATGACAATTTTGGAAGACTTGACTAGATATCGTTATTAGAATGTGAATGATCTTTTAATGGTGCTTCTATTATATTCTGTATGTTTTTATTTACGAGAAGAATTCCGCTGCGTTTTTGTTTGTTGACGGTGTAGCGTATTATACTTTTACATCTTAATTCGTATAACAAGCTTTCAACTTGTTATAAAAATGATCATGTAGATACTTTATACTTTGTTAAGAAACCATAATAACAGTAACAAACTAGCTGTAGCGATGAAAGTATTTTCTTTCCATAAAGATAGTTGCAGCAAAAATTTATGTGTGATAGCTAAGTTTGTAACATTTGCACACATATTGCTATCACACGTAAATTTGTTACTGTAATTAATTTTTTTTTCTATATGATTAACCACAGTAGCATAGCAAGGCGGGTTCTGGACCATTATGTGTTAGTGAGTGGTGGGGGTGTACGTGTGAGTGACGTCACGGGGCCTGACGTCACGTGGGGAGGGGGAATCCATTTAATTACTTAATTAATTATTAATTTAGATAATCTAATAAATTAAAATTCAATTAATTAGATAATAACAATCAATTTAAATAATTTAACAAATTGAACTTCTATTAATTTATAACTTCGA
>JANQDE010000319.1:10732-43069 GCA_037157785.1 Cephalotes varians
TATATATATATATATATATATATATATATATATATATATATATTTATGGGGTGACTTACTATTGATGTGGCTATCGAGCGGTGCGAATGGCTCCAGTCCGTCCCAGATGATCTGGTCTGTCTGTCTGATCCTCAGATTGTCGTGGGTGATAGCTGGTTGTATGGACGCCAACTAGTCACTGGTTATACACTCTCGAACTTAGACAAAAATGTACCCGTACGAACGAGGGTAAAAATAAAACTGTTGAGACTGACACTGAATGCGACGATTGACTGGAATAGTGAGAGTCGACGAAATTGAGAGTTGACGAAGTTGAGAGCGAGAGCTCAAAATGTCGTTTATATAAGAGTCTTCTAGGATGGATTTCTTGTGGGGTGGGGTAAGTTAGTTGTTTCCAAAGTTTTGGTTGGTAGGATCCTTGGTGATCAAATTTTTAGATTTTCCAAAATCTAGTTGGAGCTTCGCGCATTAGTTCGGCTCCACCCCCAATGTAAACCCTATCATACGCTTGTTTATTGGTGTTTCGTCATTTTTGTAGAGGAGTATGATTTTTCCACGATCATCTATTGGCAAGTTCGGATTTTCACTTGTCCGCCCGTTTTTTGAAGAGAGGGCAAGATGAATCTCGTGGGACCTTCCAGAAATATTATTTGAATCATCTATTTTTTGTTCGTCGGCGTTTTCTCTTTTACTAGAGGTTGCAGGAAACACGAATGCACATGTTTTAAGAATAGATAGAGCATGTTTCTATTGTCTCTTGGGATTGGAAATTATTGAGTGCTCGAATAAAAGTTTATGAATTCGACCTTCCCTGCATATGTTGACACGATTTCACAGTACTCACCGTCCCATTATTAATACTCGATTTCGCTTGAAAAATGTTTTTCGTCTCACGTTTAGATATTATTTTATTGTTATTCTTGAATATTCAGTATCCCTGGCACGTTTTGGTACCAATATTTACATGTGGATCAAACGAGAATGGCAAAATGGTGCTCTTATTTAGTTTGTTTGTTTATATTTCTTCTCGAAGGAAAATTTCTTCTGGCCGCTTGGCATATGTATACGAGATAACCAACATAAAAAAAAGAAAACTCTATCGGGCTTATTGCCCACTTGCCGATAGATAACCGTTAACACTCGTGTTTCTTATTCTAATAGCTTATTTTATTAGCCGTCCTTGAAAGGAGAAAATTGTGAAGTTCTCAGGACGTAACACTTGCTTGCTACGCCATCCAATACAAGTATAAATATTACACCGTGAGTTCCAGGAGATCACCCAGCAGCTCTCGAGGTCCAACCATCAAGTAATAAGTCGCAACATGTATTTATATACCTAATCAATCCGCGGAGTCCCCGAATCTTGCAATGGCTTTTCTCACGGATTTCTCAGTTACTATTTGAATTATCCACTTATCATTCCTTCTATTAATACTCAATAACTTGATCCCGAAGCCGAATAAAGGTCAACCAACACGGCGGACTTCTTATCCCCTTATTCACTCAGCAATAAAAGTCAACCAACACGGTGGACCTCTTATCCTTTTCTATCCACCCAGTTTACTTCCTCCCCTTTGTTAACATCCATTAGAATGTTTGAGCAAAATATTCATATTCCCCGAAATTAAATAACCTCTTATTTTCGATTTTATAAGTCCTTGAGAAAAGTAAATCTCAATAAAACTTGTTCGATTACCTCCAATAATGTTTCTTTAAATATCAGTAAATCGACAGAATCGACGGAATAAGTCGGCATTAAATTTATTAAAATGATTTAGAATATCGGAAGTGTTAAATGAATTATCACATTTCAGTTTTTCTTCTCCATTCTCCTATCTCTTATAATTTCAATATCATTTTTAGAAGTTCTTTCCTCTTACCTCAATCACCTTTTCGAAGATAATCAACAAATGAATACAAGTATATATAAATATATTTTTTCACCTTACTCCGCTCTGCCCGTACTCTTTCACACATTTACATATAAATATATTTGTAAAAATCGCCTGATTCTCTGATAATGTATTGCGGTTACTCAATAATTACTTATATTTCACTTATATTGATTGTTTTACTCAATAAATTTTAAATGTTAGCAAAAATCGTTCTCGCTTTTATTAATTAAATCTAACGACCTCGCCTTCTCTCCTTGCCCTCAGAGATTGCACGTGGTCCAGTCCTGAGTTAAAGGGATTAAATTTCCTGATTCGAATTAGGACCGACGATCGCACAGCTTCTGAAAAAAGGTGTCACAGCGTTCTTTCGGAATGTTGACCCATATTCCAGCTATAAAAGTGCGTTTGATTCACAGCGCGCGCCTCTGTGTGTACCTGCGAGACACAGTCTCGCTTTCTGAATATGTCCTTCCATACCCCCTCCTTCTCATTCCTTTCTATTTATAAAAAATCTTCGGAGTTTGGACGTAACACGAGCAATCAATTGCTTTCAAAATAGAGTAGTTGCTTGCATCGCAGAGAATGGTGCTCACTTTGAACATTTAATCGCTTAACAAAACATGCACTCATTCTCGAACGTGAGAGGCAAGGGGACTTACGTCAATCAAGCACCCCGAACGTGAGAGGCAAAGGGACTCATGTGAATCAAGTACCCCGAATGTGAGAAGCGAGGAAACTTACGTGAATCAAGCGTCTAATGGGATGAAATTCTCGTCACGTCTACGTCACTCATTCTGGGTAATGCTAAGCATTGGAAAATGCGTGCAGTCAATCTGGACCTGATTGATCATCACAAACATAATCAGTTCAGTTGACAAACAAGAACAGAGTACACGTAACTTTGACTCCACTTTCCCTTCTCCATACACGTATGTACGCACGTATGCACACACCCACACACAAGATTAAATTCGACTAAGTAATTTCCACATAGTACACCTGGGGTAATGCTGATGCTGGCGGTACTGTAGCTTTCAAACCTTATAACTCGAAAAGTACTTATATTAATATAAAAATATTTTATTACAGTATTTTGGAAAGCTCTCGAGGTGTGCTATAAGAATATGCAATGAAAAATGGGGGGTTCTGTTTAAAAATTTCATTGTGACATTGCTCTGACGCAATCAAAGGACTGATTAGATCACTGAATGGATTTAGAATTCTACAACTTTTATCTGAAACGTTTTTTTCTAAAATGTTTTGTTTCTGAGATAAAAGGGGTATACGGTATAAGATGATCAGATACCTTGTATATTGGGTTGAGGAAAAAGTTTATTCGTATTATATTAATATATATTAATCGGATCTGGAAATATTTGCGTGCGTTTGAAAGGTGACATATCATAGAATAATTTAAAAAAAAATTGTGATACTTGTTTATTCAGTTAAAAGTTATTGTATCTTGAAAATGAGTAAAAATAAAAAAAAAAATGATACATTTTGAAATTTTATTACGAAAAAAAGAATACGACTCAGGCTGCAAAAAAAAATTGTGATGCTTATGGTCATGATGCAGTATCAGTACATGTGGCACAAAGCTGATTCAAGCGTTTTCAATCTGGAAAGAGTGATCGCAAAATTAGCCCATTTTTGGTCGTGTGATTTTGGAACTGAATTGTGTGCCAAATGATAGCTTATAATGAGACATTAATCACAACAAATTTTCAAGTTGAGCCTATAATTGGTTTAAGAGATATGAGGGGTCAAAATAGTTAAAATTCATTAAAGAGTCAGCCTATATGTTTTGAAGCACTGTTGTAGCTCGATAATTACAATTAGATATTAAGGTCGATATCGCATAGTAACAAGAATTGCGATATCGAAATGCGGTCACAACTGCAAATTAGAACGAATTTTTCGAAAGGCCTTAAAAAAAAAAACGGGTAAATAGTCACCTACAGCTACTAGTGACACGTCTACAAGACCTGTGATAACCAGGCGGACGGAAAGGCTTCCGTCAGAAAATAACACAGCCAAACGGTCAATGCACGGAGACCTCCGAAACCTGAGGAAGACAACCAAGCCAGCATGACCTACGACAACCTCGCCGCATCGACATCCAGCGCCCAGCTGATAAGACTAAATCACCGTATCGCCGAACGCCGAGAGCCAACAAGTCAGCCACCGAGCGAAATCAACATGCGAGTGATAATCTTAATGTAAGTCGATATATAGTACTCTCATATATAGTACATTGCGCTTATGTCCAGAGTGACGGATCCGAATCAAGCGAATCCGAATAGCCCTTGGCTACTGTTTAGTATGGCCAGGCGAGCAAACCGAGAATCGTAAATAGCAATCGCAACTAACGCGCTTAATGAAATACGCGATAACGTGCGCAGGGCCTTAGATTACTCCAGCGAAAGTGAAACAAGCCCTCCCGTTCATATAATTACGGATCGCGAATTTCTATTTAACGAAGTCGATTATAATATATTCGCGGATACCGAAAATAACAGAACGAACGCACAAGACACTTCGGACAAATAAATCGTAGATGCAACTCGTTAACGCAACTCGATGGAAGTACTTTTGGTATTCCCGACGAAATTTACCAAGCACAACTTGGAGAAATGGCACACTCCCCCGTCGAACCAACAGCACAATCACCACGCGAAGAAATAGAAAACGAAATTCTGCGACTGCGAAATACGCCAGGACGAAATAATCCGTATTTTGAAGAACCGAGACCTAAAAGAAAAGTCAGCCTTTGAGAATCAATCTACCGAAAATATGTTACTGCACGAATTACTGCAGGAAATTCGAGATTTATGAATACAAGTCGGAAGCAACCGAAACGAGCGCGAACTTTTCGAAGAAAGAAATAGAATTTCGCGAAATTTCCACGAAAATGCATTGGAACTTACGTATGGACGCATTCATAGTGACGTACGAAATCAGCCGGGAGCTTCTATCAGTTTTTGAACCTAAAGGAAGTGCGTAATATGATCCCAGAGATCGACGTCTCGGAACTACGTACGCGAATACTTAAACGCATGTAATTATGCAATGAAGAACATACATCCTGTGGACGAGCAAACCTTACTGGAAGTCGTTATTTGTATAAAGTTCAAGGGAAAGGCGATAATAGATTTTCATACTCGCAACATCGTAGATTACGAGTAGTTAAAAAAAGAATTAGAAACCAAATATTTAGGGAAAAGAAGTATCGCACATCTGCAATTACAATTTAATTCGTTGACAAAAGTCGAATGAAAGCGCACAAGAATTCGGGCGCCGCATGGATAATATAGCAATGGAATTATACGAATCTGGAGGAAGGACAAAATCATATGCCAGAGCAACAACGCGCCATATTAGATAATTAAAACGCAAGCTTTACATAACTACCAGATCGGATTACACGAAGATATTAAGCTACCAGTACGTACACAACATTATAAAACTTTGTAAGAGACTATTACTGGCAAGTGCCGAAGAAAAGGTCAAGGAACCAATTATGCGAAAAAACGCGTACCAAGGCCAAGAAAAACTCGATGCGCGAATCCGACACCCGCAAAATCTCACATGCCTAAAGTGCGGAAAGATGGGACATCACGGACGCGACTGTCGTACAAGCCGATACGCGAACTGATTTTCTCTGCCTAAACCGGAAGGACGACCTCGAGTAAATACGGTCGATAAGTATTGTAATTAAAGTATTGTAAAAAAGCAGGACATGTGCGAAACGATTGTTGGTCACGAAAAAGCCGCCCGGAGAAAGGAAACAGTGGGTATCAAAAATTAAAACAAAAGAAACCCTCGCATGGAAATAATAGAAATATTTATAGTAAAGAAAATAGGAAGGAGATAAAAAATTCCGACTCGCAAAGCAGCGCCGACGAGGACAACGAAGAAGCTAACGTCAAAAAAACGTGCACCGCAGCAGAATATCGCGTTTGCACATTTTAGACGCGTGCCGCAAAATGATACCGGGTTAGATTTAATTTCTTTACTTATTCAAGAAGCCGAGAAAAGAGTAAACTTTTTATTCGATACCGGCGCAACTGTTTCCTTGTTAAAATTAAAAATGTTAAAAGATAATACTAGAATCCATGAGGAGAAAATTAAACTTACGGGAATAACCGGACACTCTATTATTATTATTATCGGGAAGACACGACTATATTGCTGACAAATGAAACAATAAAACACCCGATATATATCGTGAAGGATGAAAACTCAATAAAATACGACGGAATCTTGGGAACCGATTTCATCCGAAAAAATAAAATTTCATACAATTATGGAACCAAAGTCCACATCGGAAACACAAGTTAAGCTGTTCCCATACAGGCGAATAATATTAAAGCCACGATGCGAAACTATAGTCCAAGTTATCGCTAACCGAAACATGATCGGTATAACAGCAGAAGAAACATCACCAGGTATTTTTATAGGAAGCTGCTTAGTAGAACCTCAAGAGTTCATATGCCCCATAAGCATTTAATTAAATACTATCGATGGTGAAGCAGAACATACAAGTGCCTCAAATAATTATCGAAGACATAGCAATAGACGCTTTTGCAGAAGAATTTTCAGTAAATCCAATAAAAGCGGAAGATATAAGCGAGCCCTTATTTTCTCGCGAAGAAAAAATAAAAAAAATCTTCTACGTATAAGTCATTTAAATCCTGAAGAAAGAAAAGCATTCAGCGCTTAAGGGGGGAGACTCGTGTAATGAAACAAAAAAATCGATTTTTTTTTTGCTGAAATCGATAGTTTTTAGTGTGTAGAATACTGTACAAAAGGTTTTATAACAAAATAAAACTTTTTAAACATATTACAGGCACTGCCGCACCGTGCGGTCACAGGTATACGCGGTAGTCGGAGCGCTCGACCTCTCTCATCTTTGAGACTATTAAAAATACAATAGCTCGTCAAAATAAAAGACGTAGAATATTTGGGGCGTCCCTAAGAATTACCTATGTATGTAAATATTATGTATATATAAATAAAAGTTTACATATGATTTATTAAGATCTTTGTTTCATTTTTTTATTTTCCATTTATTTAATTTCTAACGTTCATAGTTGATAGACATAACAATTTTACACATTGACTATTGCTGATTGAAAAATGATATCGCGAAGAGAATTAACGTACAGCTTCCGTACCATTATAACAAAAGGACGAGTTTGCAAYATTCCACRAAATGAGGAATATAAGGATGACGATAGAATGATCATAGACCGGAGATTCATCCAACTGTCAAGCACAATTARCGATGTGGAAGATATTTCTGAAATTAACTGAATTTGCGACCAAAAAATTGCGTTCGTTGAAATCTTTATAATTTTAAATTAACGAACACTGAAGATAACCTAATTCGAGGTCGAAACGTTTGAAATTAAGTGCACTTTTAAGTRCACTTTTAAGTGCACTTTTAAGTGCACTTTTTAAGTGTATTTAAATACAATATTATATACGTTGAGAATTCGCTGAAAAAAATTTGTTGAGAAGATGTCGTCTTATYCAAAAGCATTGCCAGAAAATCGCAGCTATCGTCCATCTAGACCACGTAAAAAACGYTTCCAAGGCAATCAGTTCAGTGATGAAGGCGATCAAATCGGACCGAGTACAAGTAAAAAAAAATTACTGACTGCGTCGAGTGAAACTCTTCCTGTAGTGCAAATTCATTGCTACAGAATAATTCAATTTGTGAGTGTTTTTACTGTACTCTCAGATTTATTGATTTGCAGAGAATGTACGCAAAATGTCACTTTTTCCGAAGCAAATCATCGTGGTCTCGGCTTCAAGATTTTACTTTCTTGTCGATGTGRCAGACGAGAAATAAATTCTGGCCCTTTTATTAATAATGCTTATGAAATTAACAGAAGAATAGTGTTTGTTATGARACTATTAGGTATCGCAAGAGAAGGAATAAATTTGTTTTGCAGTCTCATGGACTTAGGATCAGGAATTASTAAAAATGCGTATAGTGGTATACTGCAACATATTTATGACGCATCAAAATTAGTATTTGAAAATCTGTGTAAAAAAGCCGTAGAAGAAGAAAAAAGACAAAATATCGAACACGAGAGATCTGAAAATATTTTAAAAGTGTCTGGAGATGGAACGTGGAAAAAACGCGGATTCTCTTCACATTATGGTGTTACTACTCTTATCGGATATTATTCCGGAAAAGTAATTGATCTTGTCATCAAAGGAAGTTTTTCAATCCTGCTTGTATTGGAAATCGAAAAAAAGTGAAAATGAATTTGAGGAATGGTTTCAAGAACATCAAGATCAATGTGCTGCAAATCATGAGGGTTCTGCAGGAAAAATGGAAGTTGACGCTGTGAGGGAGATGTTTTCGAGATCCGAAGAAATGTATGGAGTAAAGTACAGCAATTATATAGGCGACGGAGATTCAAAAACATTCAAAGCAATTTTAGATTTAAATCCTTATGACGATTTAAAAGTAAAAAAAAGTGAGTGTGTAGGTCACGTAGAGAAGAGAATGGGCAGTCGTCTCCGAAATTAAAAAAAAAAAAGAAAAACTTGGAGGAAAAGGAAAGCTGACTGATAATCTCATAAAAAAATTGACAACATATTATGGTCTAGCCATTCGTAGAAATCCTGATAATGTTGAAGAGATGGAAAAATCTGTGATGGCAACATATTTTCATATGATTTCTACGAATGAAAATCCTCAGCATCAGTACTGTCCGGCAGGAGCTGAGAGTTGGTGCAAGTGGAGAATTTACGAGGCCGCTGGTAAAACAGAAGATTACAATCACGCTCCTYCGCTTCCAGAAGATTTGCAAAAGTATCTGTTGCCTATTTATAAAGATTTATCACAAARAGAATTACTGGAGAAATGCCTAGGTRGACACACTCAAAATCCGAACGAAAGCTTCAACGCGCTCGTGTSGAAATTGGCTCCAAAGCATTTGAATACAGGAATAAAAATTATTCAAATCGCTGCATTTATAGCTACTGTGATTTTCAATGAAGGTTATGACGCGATTTTAAAAATAATGGACACATTGGACATAGTTCTGGGCCGAGAATGCCATTTGTATGCGAAGGAATACAAGAAAGAGCGACTCACACGACAAGCGCGTCGCAGCTTAAGCAGCACAAAGGAGGCTCGTACAGCTCGCAGACTCCAACAAATTGAAGAAAATGAATTTTATAAAGCAGACTCCAACAAATTGAAGAAAATGAATTTTATAAAGAATACGAAGGTCTGCTGTACGGACCTGGAATAGCAGATTAGCTGCAAATAGTGGTAAGCCTCTGAAAACTTTACTTTTTTCGATCGAAAACTTTAAACGCGTTTTTCTCGAAACTACTTTTTCCAATCTGCTGTGCAACATAGCTAAAAAACTAATTGATCAATTGACTTGCAACAAAAAGGATTTTAAAGGCAAATAAATTCTCGTCCAGTTATACCTAAATATATGACAAAACAGATTTATTTAACATTTCTTTTTTAACGAAATTTTATCGAAAAAATCAACTTTTTTTTCAAAGCGCTGTATTTTTATGAATTATGTATTTTTCTTTTGCGGATTTAGGTATAACTAGAGCGCAATATCATAAGGAAAATAAATTTTCATTGGTTTTTGTTCTAGGTCCATTTTATAAAGCTGTAGGCTGCACAGCGTGAAACTCTGCATCATAATTAAGAAGCCGCCATATTTGTTAAATATATATATTTTTAGGCCAAAATAATTTTTTTTTATAAGTTCGATAGTTTCACAAACAACACAAAAAATTTGAAAAAAATTTGTTAATTTTTTCTTATTAAAAAAAATCTTCAAAAATGACCTTTCTTTTAGCGCGTTACACGAGTCTCCCCCCTTAATCCGGCCCCGGAAGCGGGTATCTCGCTTTGCGGACAGCCCGTGGATGGGGATGCAGTGGCCGCTGCGACCGGACGCGTCCCCAGGTGGTGGATAGGGGAACGCCCACCAGATATGGTGGGTAGCTGCGAATAACCCTTCGGGGGAATAAGCAGTCGCGAACCAATGGCCTATGGGAAGGAAAACCCAGACAGAAAACCCAGGGAAGGAAAACCCTTGAAATAAACCAATTGATGGATCTTTATTATGATGACTAGTGATGACAACACCGGGAGTTCGGATGCCCGGAACCGGCAGGGGGGGGATATTGTCCCAGTCCCCCGCAGGTCGGGGGAGCTTGCTCCCGAATCCTGCGCTGGGCAAAACACCTTCCAGGTGTCCACCCGGCGGGCACCCGGACGGGTTTGGTTACCGCCGGTGAGACGGGGAAACCTTTTCCCCCAGATTACACTCCGGGTCTTGTGGAGGTCCCTGAAGAAGCGTTGGCCATATACGACGATGGCCCCCGGCCGTTGAGAGAAGGTGAGTACATCTACCTCCGGCAACAGAGAGGGCCTGGTTCTGTACAGGACACCATCTATCGCCTCCTCACTGTTGAGGAGCGGGCGAAGAATGGTCTGACGGAGGAACAGCGGCAAGGTCGGGGTTTCTTTGTCGAGAACCACCGATTTAGGGGATGGCTTTCCGGGCTAGGACCCGGGGTCAAGCCCTTCGCATTGCGGGGCGGTTCTGAGGGCCGCTTTCAGCGGGTGACCCTACACCAGCTTAGGCTGGAGGAGTGGGAGAGGGACTTTGGAGTAGGTGGGTGTGATGTGGTGGAAGGTGAGCCTCCTACCCCTCCGGGGTCGGACTCCGGCGAAGAGCCGGACGTAGTGCTCCCCCCCCTCTACCCCCCAGTAAGCGGTCTGCGCGGTGGCGCGGACGTGGAGGGAGATTCGGATTCGGGCCCAGCGGGGCCTCACAAGCCTGGGGGTCCCCGAATCATCGAGGACAGAGTTCTCTCGGGGACCGAGCGCTTCGAGGTCCAGCGGATCATCAGCGCGACGGCCGAGGAAAGTGAAATGGAGGTGGACATTGAGAATCGCTCTGTCGCCTCCGGACACTCCTGCGCCGCGGACTCCGAGCCGGAAGTAGTGGAGAAGGAGCCTGTAGCGGGCCCCTCGAAGCCGAGAAAGCGAGGGCGCGGGCGCCCTCGCAAGGACGGCTCGGGGCCCTTCAGGCCGGAGTCTCCGACCAACGAAGAACTGGTCGACAGGGCCATACAGGGCGATGTTCCGGACCTATCGGTGGTGGACATCGTCCCTATCGTCGATAAACCGGAGGCGAGACGCGCCGGGGGGCGACTCCCGCAGCGGCTCATGGTCTCCCGTGACCCGGACTCTGGGCAATCCGAGGAGGAGGATACCGGGGTCACGAGATGGAGGATGCAAGCCTTGGATACGCTCGAGGCTTGCGATACGAAGAAGGCTGCAGTTCTCGCTCTTGAGGCCCTCGACAGAGTCGACGGGGCCAGAACCAAGAGCAAGAACATTAAGGGGGACGTGATACATGACCTCAAGGTGAGCTCCGCCGTCGCGAGGCACGCGATATTGGCGGTGTGCCAGAGGTCATCGCGTTTTGGGGTGGATGCGGCGTCTTCGGACGCCATAAACAAGCTCCGATCGGAATGTTTGACCCTCCGAGAGAAGACAGAGGAGCTGAAGAAGGAGTTAGATAAACAAACCAACAGTCGTCTTTTCCTGTTGGCGCAAAAGAGTCGCTCAAGGGACCCGACGCCAGCGGTTTCCCCCGCGGCGTCCCCTGAGCGCCCCCGTTTCAGGGGTCAAAAGAGGAGTCTACAGGAAAGAAGGAGGGTGCCCGACCCGGAGCCGGAGATTCCGGTGGGTTCTGGGCCCCCTGCTGACCCTGTACTGGGTGATGTGGAGCCTTGGGATCCACTCATTCCCGAGATAGAGATGAGGAGCCCGGTTCGGGAAGAGGTTGAGCCAACATATGGTCGCTCCCTCTCCCCCATGGCTCGCTTCGCGGCGGCGGACCCCCAGATAATGGGGGTCCTGCAAGACATTGTGGGGTCCCTCAGGGGCCTCGAGCGCCGTATGACCGCCCTGAAGAGGCGGCCTCGGCCTCCCCCGGCGCCCAACGAGGGGCGCGGAGAGGTGAGGCCGGTGCCGGCCCCTGTGGCCCCAATGTCGCGTAGCCAGAGGAGGAAAGCGCGGAGGAAGCGGGTGGAGCGGGACCAGCCAGTTGGTCCCGCCACCCCCGCCCCGGTTCGAGCCTTGAGGCCCGCGGCGGGTGCGCGCGCGGGGCCTTCCGGCCCTGCGGCTACACCCGCTCGCACCGCGTCCGGGTCAGTGAGGACACCTGCGGTTTCCCGCGGTGCCCCCCCCGGCGCGGCCAAGCCCCCCCCGGCGGCGGCGACCCCTTCGGGTACCCCCGCGGGGGAGACAGGTAAATGGGAGGTGGTCTCGTCGAGACGGAAAAGGAAGAAGGCGGGTAAAGAGGGGGGTGGAGACCCGCCCCCCTCCCGCGCCGCGAAGGCCGCCACGCCTAAGTCGCGGCTCGCGGCGACCCCCGCCAAAATCGCCCCGCCAGCTAGAGCTGCAGGCGGTCGGCCGACCTGCAAAGCCGGTCGTTAACAAGGCGGCGAGTTCTGGGGTGACCGGGGCGGCTGTACCGCCAGACCGGCCCCCCCAGACAGAGTAAGAAGAGAAGGAGGAAACAGCTGCGTCGGCGTCTCCCCCGCACGGCCGCCGTGGGATTGACGGTGGTGCCGGGCGGAGGAGCCAGGACGTCCGACCCCTGCGATATTCTCAGGAGGGTGAGGGCCGAGGTCCCGGATATCAGCTCCAGATATGGGATCAGGGAGCTTCGCCCCAGGAGGACGGCTACCGGGGACTTTATCTTTGAGATCCCCGGAGCCGAGGCATCCCGGAAGGCGGACGAGTTGGCCGCCCTTCTCCGGAAGCATGCGAAGGATGTGCCGGGGGTGAGAGTGGTCCGGCCGGTCCGGAGGGTCGAATTCCGGGTCGTCGGCCTGGACCCCTCCCTCACGACGGAGGATGTTGCGAAGGCCATAATTGGCTTCGCACCCGAATGCGACGCGGAAGAGATCCGCGTCGGAACCATCCGGGAATCTAGGGGGAGGTGCGGTTCCGCCTGGGTTCAGGCCCCTGCAATTGCGGGGGTACCTGCTGCCGAGGCGGGGACCATAAAGGTAGGGTGGTCATCGGCCCGAGTGGTTCTGCTTAAGGGCAGACCACTCAGATGCTACCGGTACCTGGCCCCCGGTCACGCGCAGCGGCGGTGCCCCTGTCCTGTGGACAGGAGCCGCTGCTGTTTCAACTGTGGCCGGGAGGGTCATACCGCGGCTGGGTGCCGGGCAAAACCATTTTGCCCGCCGTGTGAGGAGAGGGGCCGTAAAGCCTCTCATAGATCAGGTGGGGTAGGCTGCACCCCGGTCCGGGCCTCATGGCTGGCTCGGGAGAAGCGGCCCCCCCGGCCCCCTGCTGTAAGGGGGGCTTGTTCAAGGACAGCCGGCGCCACTGGTGTCCAACGCGTAGAGGATGGGTCAGGTCGACCCTCCTCCGCGGACACAGTGGTCATCCCGGCGGGCGGGGGGGATCCCGATGCTTCATTGGGCTCGTCCCCCCGCAGCCCGCCCGGGAAGAAGACCCGCGTAGCTGCCGAGCCGTCGGCGACTCCCCAAGTTGGGGAAGAGCCGAAGCCGCAGCGCGAGCCTGGCCGGCGTCCCGATCGTCCGGCGCAGTCCTCGCCGGACGACAAAGTAGAGGACTATATGGATACCGGGTCCGGGTGGGAGCAGGAGGCGGTTCACGCCCCCCGACCCCCCGGGCCGGTGCTCGAAGTCAACAGGGGACGGGTCATGTACCCGGGTAGTGCGCCGTATCGCGGCTCCCGGGCGAAGCCCGCCCCCTCCAGGTGTGATCGAAAAGACGCGTCAAGAGACGTCCGTGTGACGTCCTAACGGGCTAGTCAAGGGGGGTGGCGTAGTAGTGCAGGTGCTCAAGTTCCGCCACCCCCCTCGCTAATGGCAGTGTGTGGAGAGCGGGTTTTTTAGTGGGTATGGCGACCGACGCAGCATGGCGCGGCGCAGAGTCCCACACTCCCCCGAAGCTCACGCCCGCCCTGACCGGTTAGGTCTGGGGTGGTGCGTGGGTGGAGGGGGTGCGTAACAGCATTTTTCCCGCTTTAACAAAAAAAAAGTCTCCCCCCTTAATGAATTCCGTATTTTCAGGAATACAAAGACTTGAATGCTTAGTTTATCTAGATAACATCGTCATTTACGGCCCCAGCCTAGAAGAACGTAAACGACTCATCGCAGTGCTACATAGATTACGGGACAGTAACTTGAAACTGCAACCCGATAAATATGAGTTCCTAAGGAAAGAAGTAATTTACTTAGGACATATCATTACCGAGAACGGTATCTCACCGGATCCTTCTAAATTGGAAGCTGTAAAAAATTTTCCGATTCCCAAGAAGATCAAAGACATACAGGCATTTATAGGTTTAGTAAGATATTACAGAAAATTTATAGAAGACTTTTCCAAAATAGCCAAATCTCTAACGAAGCTAATAAAAAAGGGGGAAAAATTTGAGTGAACTATCCTACAGCAACATGCATTTGAAACTCTAAAAAATAAATTAACTTCTGCACCCGTCCTAAAATATCCAGATTTCAGCGAAGAGTTCCTCCCCCCCCGTAACGACCGACGCTTCAGATTACGCAATAGGAGCCGTATTATTGCAGGGCAAGGCAGGTCAGGATTGCCTGATCGCTTACGCCAGCCGCATACTGTCACGAGTCGAGCAAAATTATAATACCACTGAAAAAGAATTACTTGCTATTGTATGGGCAGTAAAACATTTCAGACCGTACTTATACGGAACTAAATTTAAAATAATAACAAACCAAAAACCTCTTATCTGGTTATTTAATATCAATGATTCTGGATCAAGATTAATACGTTGGAGACTTAAATTAGAAGAATACGAAATAATTTATAAACCAGGAAAGGTTAACGCTAACGCCGATGCGCTAAGCAGATACGTATTCACAATTAATTGTGAAGAAGATAAGAAGAAAGAAGATATGCCTGCAAGAATATACAGCGAAGAAGAGAAGCAGCAGATATTATATGAATATCACGATGCACCTACCGGAGAGCATCAAGGAATAGAATGAACATTAAATCGTATTCGAATGAATCACACATGGCCTGGAATCACTAAAGATGGAAAATATCTCCAAATGCGAGTATTGCCAAAAAAATAAGCTATTCCAAAAATCTAGAGCACCTCTAAAAATCAAGGATACGCCCGATAAACCATTAAAAAAATGTGCGCTAGACATTGTAGGGCTTCTAACTATAACAAGCATAGGCAACAAATATATATTAACCTTCCAAGATAATTTAATCAAATTTAGCAAAGCTATACCTATACCAAATCAAAAAGCCATAACAGTTGCCAAAAAATTTACTACGAAAATAATACTAGAATACGGAATACCGAAAGAAATATTAACGAACCAAGGTACTAATTTTACGAGCGATATGTTCAAAAACGTATGCAAACTACTAAAAATTAATAAAGTGCAAACAATCGCCTATCATCCGGAAAGCAATGGAGCTCTAGAATGTTCATCGGACATTGACAGAGTATCTCCGCCACTATATTAACGTCGATCAGACAGATTGGGACGAGTGGTTACCGTATGCGATATTTACATACAATACGATGCCGCATACTGCAACAGAATATACACCGTTTGAGCTTGTGTTCAGACACCAAGCTACTTTACCCTCAGCCTTATTTAACCCTCCAAAACTATCCTATACATATGACTATGCTCAAGAACTACGGGAAAGCCGAATTGCGAGAGAAAACTTAAAGGAGGAAAAACAAAAGGTAAAAGAATATTATGACAAAAAGGCTAGAGAAATAGAATTTAAAATAGGGGACAAGGTCTTATTGCATGACGAAACTATGCGCCGCGGACGGTCTAAAAAACTAGATTCTCTATAGACCGGACCATACAGTAAAAAAAAAGGTAATGCAGAAAAATTTAGATGTAAACTATACAAATGGGCCGAAAAACGTTAACACATGTGAACCGTTTAAAAAATTTTATAAATTATTAAACTTATTAAAAAGAAGATACTCACCATGAGAAGATATCATGGAAGCTATCAGACTACAAATGCCACATTCCAGAAAGGAGGAAGAACGTCTCTAACAAATTGTATATATATATATATATATATATAACCCATAAAATGTTCACTAATACTCACTACAAAGTACTAAAAACTAAGCATTATCACTATTTTATAATATAAGAAGAAACCGTTATTGCGGATAAACCTCCTGCGGTTTCAAGTCCAGTAAATCCAAAAATAGCAACGCTAAGAATGCGTCATCTGGCATATTGGCTCGCCAAGCCATAATGGGATCCGAATTATTAAACGGGTTGTTTATATCCGAAGCACCACCCGCAGTATCGGCGGAATTGTCAATCAGAGATGACCCATCCCCGCTGTCGTCCAGAGACTCGTCATCGGAATTCATGAGGCAAGGCAAATCATCGGGGAGAGCACTCCATTAAACTCTTCCACGATTAACGAAAATTCTGCAACATCCCCAGAAAAATCCGAGAAGACGTTCCAAATATCATCTGACGTTAAGTCAGAGACGTCTGAAGGTATCTCGAGGATCGGTGGTTCGGAATCATCCTCTCCATATACATTTACGCGATTAACAAATGGATTAGGATCCAATAATTGCATTGTGTTTACAAGATTATTCACGCCCGAAGTACAATGAATAACTGACGGCGACGGAGACAGCGGTCACCAAAAAAGAAGCCATATTGGAAAGTAGGTAGATGGTATCTTGTAGAACACCACACTTCCCTTCCTAAGAATAAATTTCTAGGCGTTATCAATATGATCTTAAATTCAACGTATTTTAAGTTTAACGACAAAGTGTATAAACAAACCTATGGAACACCCATGGGCTCACCTCTTTCTCCCATAGTGGCAGACTTGGCACTACAAGATTTGAAATCGCACACTCTTAGCAAACTTCCGTTTTCTTTTCCTTTCTATGTCGGATACGTAGACGATATAGCTCTCGTTGCCCCACACAATTCATTGGATGTAATACTACTGGAATTTAATTCCTTCCATACAAGATTTAAATTTACTATGGAAGTAGGGGGCAAAGAACTGAACTTTTTAGAATTAAAAATCATTAATAAAGATGGAGAGATGATATTCGATTAGTATTATAAACCAACTTTTTCAAGACGGCTGTTGAATTTTCAATTTCAACATCCTATCACACATAAGAAAGGAGTTGTGATAAATTTAATAGACAAGTTGCTAAATTTGTCACATTCAGATTTCCAACATAAGAATTTCTCGCTAATGATCAACTTGCTCCTTGATAATTCCTTCGCTTATTCCCTCGATTTTATTTTTGCTCTAATCAGAAAAAGATTAATAATCAAATTTCAACAATTCAATTATCAGGAGCTTCCGGTCAACAACAGAGATAATAGCAGTAATAACTATTTTGTCATGCCATATATTGAGCGTGCATCGGAAAAATTTGTGCGGTTTTTTAAAAATATACACACTTTCCATCTAACATTTTATGGCATTAATAAACTGAATTCCATTATTAAAGTACATAAAGACATACTTCCTATACTTTTCTATTCCAACGTGGTATACAAAATAAGATGCTTACATGCAGTGCTTCATATGTAGGACAAACTCGCAGATTATTAAAGATCAGAATAGACGAACACAGAAGTCACATCAGAAATACAGGTCAGAATTCTGTCATTACCGAGAATCGTTTAAAATATGTCCATGATTTTGATTGGGACAATGTCGAGATTTTGGACGAGGAAACGCATTTTAATAAACGACTCATATCGGAAATGATCTACATTAAAAAACAAACTAATAGCTTAAATCTACAACAGGATACATCTGTTAAATCCTATATATTCCGACATTATTCGATAAACTATGGGCTCCCCACCGTCACCGAAACGGGGCTGTAGAGAAGGAGGTGAGGATAGAAGACAAGATCATTACCTTATTCTCTAATCATTACCGTTCGAATTGTTACATATTATGGATGATCACATGATGTCTCTTTCTTGAATCGTAAGTTCTACATTTTTATATCGCACAATTAAACTCTCACACAGTAAATTTAATTTGACTTAGATTTTACAACTTAACTACAATTAAACCCGGAGAGGAATTTTTAATTTTTAACTCCACGACGGGGATCGTCGCATCCAATCATAAAATTTACTACTTGGTTTTCTGCTAAACAACCGTTCTACTGAAAAGGATCCATAGCGAGGATCGAAACATTTATTAGCTAGTGTGGTTAGAATAGTTATGCTTAAGATACATTAGTTTATACTAAAGTTATCACACGAATATCTGCGTTCGGCTCTTACGGCAATCTGTATTAATGTTAAAATTAAGTAATACTTTATCAAATAAAATTTATTTAAAAAAAATTGTTAAATTGAGCTTAGTAGGATAAGCATATGTGTGTTGCTCCCGTTCGGATCTGATCGGAATTTTACAATAAGTTGATATAAAATTTCCCAAAATATTATCTCTCAATTGAAGTTTTTTATAGGAATCATGGAGGTTAAATAGACAATCAGTAAAAAGAATTTGTCGACCAATTTCGATGAAAAAAATATATGTTATGATTTTCAAAGGTGTAATATTTTGAAAAAATTATGAAATTATTTAGTTGAAAAAAACATGAAAAAAATTGAATTTTTTAAAAATCTTTTTATGGGATACCTTATGCAGTATCTTTATTTTTTCCATAACATATCCAATTTTCAAAATGATTAGAGAGGTAATATAATATATAAATGAAAGAAATTAAAGAATGAAAATTGCATGGATTTTTCAAATTTTTAGTTTTCAGTTGTAAGTTGTGTCACAAGATTTAGAATGAGTGACTTGGAATCATTAGGAATGCGATTTTGCAAATGATTCGCAATTATTGCCACTATACTGAACTCAATCTCTTTAAATTCTTTAAATTCTGAGTTTTTTTTCAAAAAGTATTCAGAGCACACGCACAGCGCATGCACAACACGGCACACTACACATGATATGCTTAAGATCTTTAATTTTTTAAATTTATATATTATACCATTTATATATTTATATATTATACCTCTTCAATCCAAAAATTTTAAAAATTGAATATACACGAAACACACCCCATAAAAAAATTGGAAAAAATTCAATCATTTTTTAAATGTTTTTTTAACTAAATAATTCCATAATTTTTTCTAAATATTATATTTTAAAAAACCACGATATATTTTTTTTTATCAAAATTGATCAACCAATTTACGAGAAAATTCTTTTTTTCGATTTTCTATTTAGCCCCCATAATACTTACAAAAAACTTAATTGAGAGATAATATTTTGAGAAATTATATATTAATCATATATGCCAACCTAATGTAAAAATCTTAATCAGATTTGAGGGAACAGCACACACATGCTTATCCAGCTAAACAATTTAACAATTTTTTAAAACAAATTTTATTAGACAAAATTGTTTTTTAATTTTTTTTACACATTATCCCATTGAACTCCATTTTTTATTTTCATCATAATCAGTCAAGCCGTTATCGAGAAAATTATTTTTTCGTTCTTCGTATATCCCCATAAAAATCATATTTGGGAAATATGCTTTTGAGAAAATAACACTTATATCAGTGGTGACTTATAGTTAAAATCTCGACCTAAGCCAGGGGCAGAACACTCATGCTTATCCTATTACGCGGTTCACACTCGTTACCATCGTCCCTTAGTGTAAATTTTTTCATCTACAAAAGGGTTATCTATTTATTCGGTAATAAGAATGCAACATTATGCAATATTCCTTCAAGATTTTAACTACAATATTGAGTACAGAAAATCCGAAAATTATGTAAATGCAGATTGTATATCTCGTTTACCCATTAAGCAATCAGTGGATACCTGATGTAGTGGATACATTTCAATTAAATTCCAAGTATACTTCTTATGATCGTTAAGACATTCGCTAAAGAAATAAATAAAAAAGTAAAGAGTTAGTAGAATTATTACAAACATTGCAATCCACAAATCAAATTCATACATTAAAATGCTATTATATACATTAAGAAGAGTTCAGTCTGCAAAGTGGAGTGATTATGCCACAAAGTGATTATTCCCAAAGCTCTGCGTTCTACGATCTTAAGCAAATTATGAACATTTAATGCATTTTAGAGTCGTAAAAATGAAGAGTTTAACTAGAACTATTGCTGGTGCCTAGCATTGACAATGACATAGAACAGTTGGTAAAAAACTGCTGACTGTAGAGTGCATATGAACAATCCGCCCAAGGCGGCTATACACATTTGGCAACTATTTTCAGCTCCTATGCAACGCGTATACATTGATTTTGCTAAACTATTTCTAAAAAAAAAATGTTCTTAGTAATGGTAGACGTTTATTCAAAATGGCCCGGAGTTCACATTATAAAACATATTACAACTGGTAGTACTATTTCTAAGTAGACAAATATTTGCGTCTTACTGTTTATCTCAGATTTTGGTCACCGATAACGGTAGGACTTTTATTTCGAGTAAGTTTAAACAATACAAGAAAATAGCATTGTACATAAACTTACGTCTCTAATTCAGCTACAAACCGTCAGGCGGAGCGCTTTATACAAAACGCTAAAATAAATGTTAAAACGTGCACAGTGTAATTCAATCTCGATTTAATTTTAAGTAAATCAATATTGAAGCATGCCTTATGTATCGACAAACAAAACTCCTGCGGAATTATTCTTAAATCGAAAATTACATCGCTTGGATTTAATACTACTGCAAAAACAAAATAAAAATCAAACAAATAATACAAGAAGTAACTAAAGTATTTGCGTGCGGAGAGAACATAGTATGTAGAAACTACACCAAAAATTCCGAGTGAAAATTTGGCAGTTACAGGATAGGAACGTTGCACTATAAAATAAAATTGTATGATGGTCGTTCCTGGACGCGACACATAAACCAGATATGCGCCATTGGTAAAAATACGCTAGCATAAAAAGATTCAGATATAGATTGATATTAATGATCACTGGAATTTGAAGATGCAAATAACAACATTTCACAATTGAGATCAGCACTTCAATGTAGCTTCAATTCTCATATGAACCAGATAGGCAACCGCGAGAAGCGCAGACAGATACTTCAACTTTTCCGCCAGTCTTGGATGAAAATCAGATACAGCAAATATCTCGACGCTCAGTTTGAAAAAAAAAACATCCAGGCTATTTATCAAATTACGTTCTTATATAATATTTTGTATATATAATGTACGGTTATTCAAAGATTTAAAATTTTTTTGAATTTATTCTCATACATACATCTACGATTTTATATTAAGTCACATAAATATATAACTTTATTGATTAGATACTTCATTTGTCAAACTTTGACTTTTTGTCATATATTTTTTGGTTTCAAAATTTATATATAAAAACGTTCATAATACACATGAAAATACATAATAATAAATCTGCTAAAAGAACATTTAGCAAAAACGCTGTTGAAATATTAAAACCCAAAAACGAACATGATAAACACACGTATTAGATTTGAATGTTAATAACCAATCTCAAACCGTCCTCAAACCAATAAAATTATAATTTTAATAATTTCCGTTTATTACAATCCAGCTTAACACGATTCAAAACATCACCAGTCAGCAATGGAAACTGCTCAGTCACAGTTAAAAATATGATTGTGTCAATGTCATGTATTAAGCGCAGTCAAAGCTCATATATTTTGATCAAAATCTTCTCAGTTTTACTGTTAGGACCCATCTAGACAAACTTGCATAGCTGCGTAATCATGTGCATAAAGAAAATTATCCATTGCATTTTTATCATTTTTAAGGATGCACGTAAAATGCGATTGGATAATTTTTTTTATGTATATGATTGCAACTATGCAAATTTTTCTGGATAGGCTCTTAATATTCCTCTCTTTATTTGTTTCTTTTGCAAATAGAGTTTTAATTGCCTCTTTTTAAATGTCAACAGATGTCCGAAGAATCATGATAAAAAGCGTTGAAATTTAAAAATTCCAAGCACTTACTGCTCTAAGATCGCGGACAAGTCGCATGTCCGATTTCAAATAGAAAAAAACCAATTTTCAGAACAAACTCCTATAAGCTTGTCTTAATTTATTTGTTTTTTCTAAATACGCACTTTCCGAAGTGTTTGACTCTCGTGGCTGGGCGTCTTAACTTGTGATTTTTAAAAAATCACCGCGGACATATGACGTTCATTCTCTTGAAAATTCTAAGCAGCAAAATGATAAACGGTGTAGTTCCCGCGTTACTTCTCGCACATCCTCTCATCATTTAGGATGCTCCCCTCTGCGATGTCTAATGCCATCAAGCAATCAAGCCGCACGAAACATATTGCTATTTTTCGAAATATTATCGTTTCAGAGCAAGCGTGAGACGATCAAAACGAAGCAAGGAATCAAACCCGAGTACGTGAGTAAATTTACTTGCACGCAATGCGGCGATCGACTTTAAGCGGACGTAGACGAAAAAAAAATGAGGAAAATGGATGAGATCGATCGGAATCAATCATGAAATTTAGATGAATTACGAAATTCGATGTAACAAGCCGAAAAAACTGTTTCAAAGCGCTAATGAGCACGAGGCTCTGCGTTATCAATCCGTTCTCTTCGTGACCTATACAACGTTCTCAGAACGGATGCGGGGACGGATCGGTGTCACGTGAACCCTCCGGATATACTAGCTTCCTAGTCTTGCTCACCTATTTTATTATTATTTTGTTTCATCAGAAACGTTCAAAAATCGAATGCGGTAGCAGCGTGACGATAGAAAAATGTAATGAATGTCGCTGAAACGCGCAAATATTTTGACACTAATTAAATCTTTTGTAAGCCAAATCAATCAATTTTACTTCGCAAAATTAAAAAATAATGAAAATTAATGAAGTGACAGACTATTGAATTGTATATTCTGCTATTGAAATTAAAAATTAAATAGAAGTGAAGTTAACCAGTTTGGTGAGAGAAGAAGGTCATGATCGATTACAAATCTGTTCTTATTAGTTGCGCTACATCATAATTTGTACAAAACAGAAACACATATTTGTTAAATTAAGACAGATGTATAATTAAATACCGAAAAAATAAATACGAAATAGGAGGAAAAAATAGGAGGAAAAAAGAAATCTTATGATCTTTAATTTTTATTATTATAAAAATCTTACGTTTATTTTCTTTGTGGCTAGTTTTTTAATATTTTTTTATCTTCCTCTTTTTTCTCTCTAATATCTAATTATATATTATATACAGGGATAATTTGCATACTTCAAAAAATTTATAAAATATACGTACAAAAAATTGTTATATATAAAAGTTGTATGATTTCAAAGAGGTCATTACATTGTGTATCAATTTTTTTTTTATAAGCGGAAGCGTTTTAGAGATTTCAAGAACAATTTTGTTTTTTTTAAATGGAACGTTAAATGAAATTATATTTTTTGTGCCATAGTTGGAAAGTATATTTAATCTTACGTACAAATGTATTATCATTTGGATTATTAGTCTAAAACTAATAGATAATAATGAAATATTCAAGAAAACAAAAAATATTAAAAAATTGGAAATTTAATATCTTACAAGAAAACACAATCAACTGACTCCTTCCGATTTAAATGAACTTTGGATATATTAATTATTTAAATAATTAAAATATGGACAAAAATAAGAGATACTTTTTTTTTATACGTGCTGAGTCGTATGTTAAGGGGGGTATGAAAATCACTCTTGAAAAAAATCGGTTTTTTTCTTTTAGAGTGAATATCGTCGAAATTATGAGAGATAGAAAAAAATATTTTAAATAAAAGTTGAATGGTTCCAAGCGTATTTAATAACTATAATAAAAAAAATTTTTTTAATTATGTGTTTATTGTACACCTATCCCCACTTCTAACTTTCGAAAATTTTTAAATTTTTATAATAATAAAAATTAAAGATCATTTTACGCTAAAAATAACAATGTGTAATATAATTATGTTTCGACAAACAATTTTTGTAATATTAACGAGAAACACCTCTATATACACGCTCCATACATATTCGTCTCATTCCGCGTTGGTTGTGCGAGATAGCGTTGAAGGCAAATACAATACGGCTCATCAGTATAGTATCAGTACAACAGCAACTATTGAAATGAGAGCTTTTTTATAATAGTCTTTTGATAATAATAATAATAATAATAATAATAATAATAATAATAATAATAATAAATAACAAATTTCTTTTCGATCGATGTATGAAAACATCAAGCAATTTGTATTTGGCCGTGTTTTAAATTGCTTGAAATAATAATAATAATAATAATAATAATAATAGTAGTGATAATAATAGTGGTTTGGTTAAACTATTAAAATCAGTCAAATATTTCTGATGATATATAAAAGATTGTATAAAATACTTAGGACAATTAAAAATGAAGTGTGAATAAAGAAATTATTATTCTTATAAATATCGTGCATTTCATTTTGACCATAGAATAGCTAATTGCAGTGTTCAATGTTAATATGAATAATGTATTGATAATACATCACATCTTATCGACGTCTTATTGCAACGCTTATTAATGCAGGAATAGAGGAAATAGATTTGCTCATGTGTGCAGTAGCATATGTAGTAGCAACAGTTTTACACGTACTGTCATTAAAATAGGAGTACAAATTGGTGCTTCTCATAGACCAAAAATATTTATTTCATTATTAATAATTTATTGCATTTGTTCAATTTTTGTTTTTTGCATAATTTCTTCTCAAATGTAAAAAAATTGTAAATGTAAAAAAAACATTCCAATAATTTATGTATCTCCTCGTGTTCTATCTCATGGACGTGGTGTTTCAGCTTCCGACAATGAATTGCGTCTTATCAATGCAACGCTATGCAAAAATTTGATGATGCATAGTTTTGCTGACGTATGCTGCGTACGTTGTTGACACGAACATGAGAGTAAAAGCATAAATCGTTGCAGCAGTTTGTTACAACTAGCAGTATCGATCAATAAGTACTATCAATTATGAGTAAGGCTTAATAAGAGTCTATTTTTTATTTTTTATTGTTGTTTATTTTTGTACAATTTTTATTTTAGTTTCTTTAAAGTGAAGTTAGCTGTATACGTTTCATTTAAATGTTAAAATTTGATAAAACTGTTTATTAATTTTCGTAATATTTTTAAAATACTTGCAGATAGTAAAACGTCATTTGTGTATTGTGCAAGATTGTTCTTTTCTCTTGTGTAACGGATTTCCTTCAAGGAGAACCAATAAAAAGATATTTATTATAAAATAGGCAATAAAGAACTTTTCTCTCTCTCTCTCTCTCTCTCTACTTTAATAATTATTATATTAGAAATAGAAGATATGAATAATATTTATAATTTTTAGAAAATGCCCTTTAATTCACGAAATATAATAATACTGCTATTCGCACTATTTAGTGCTTTGGACTTCCCAGAAAGTCCTATTACGTCAGAGAAACTTATAATGAAGGAAAAATTGGATGATATGTTGGATGAAAAGAAATATACGAAGACCGATGTGAAATCGAAGAAGAAGAATTATTGGATTTTTTTAAATTCATTTGACATATCAGAAGCAGAAGAAGTTGAACTTGTAGATGAAGAAGAAAATTACGCATGTCCTGTAAAAGAAATGATTTGTGACGTTGATGATATTTCAGGAGAATATAAAAGAGCAGCAGTTGAATATTGGAGAAATGGCGAGTTAAAGCCAAGAACAATCAATTCTGTGAAATCAAGATTTCGAAAAGTAAAAGACAATTGCGACGATGGGAAAAACAAATTAATATAGATGGTAGTAGAAAGGAAAACTTGAGACAAGTTTCAGCATACACATTAGACAAACTTACCGAAACTGTTGTTCGTAAGGCAGCAATTATCCATAATATCGATATTACACGATGGGCTTTGTAAGCGCAACGACAAGAAAACTTATCAGGTTTCAAAGTATTACACGAATGGGTGAGAAGATTTAAGCTCGCGCATCAAATTATATTCAGAAAAATTCCCAAATTTATAACAAAAAATCTTTAATGTTAAAAGAATGTTTAGACATCGACAGTAATAGATTTATTGAAAATGTAAAATATTATATTGAGTGCTATGGAATTGAAAATGTATACAATTTGGACCAAAGTGGTTTTCAACTTGAATTACATGCTGGTTGTACTTTGGCAGAGAAAAATGTAAAAAAAGTAGAGTTTGTAGCGCAATATCTGCAATTATACGATACAACCTATTATTTTAGCTGATAATAGATTATTATCTCCACTTTTTATAGTGTTAAAAGAACCTACACTGGTATTAGGTCCTAGAGTACAAGAGACCATGTTTATAGCAAACAATATTTTTATTATGGCCTCGAAGTCTGGTAACTAATATCTAATCATTTTGAAACTTGGATCAAGGAAGTATTTTTTCCAAATGTTGGATCAAATTCAGTTTTATTGTTAGATTCATGGACTGCTTATCGTTCAGATATAACTGAAAGAAATAAACCAGAATCAACACACGATTTTGTTCTGTTAACAATACCGGCTGGAACAACAGGAAGAATACAACCATTAGACGTTTTTGGTTTTCGTTTATAGAAAAATTTTATTAAACATTTTTCGGATGTCGCTTTTAGATCTCGAAGTAAAGCTTCATTCAAGAAACGCCATTTTAAAATTGCAATCATTAGCACATAATCAATTTTTATCACCGAGGTTTACAAATTTGTTCAAGTATGCATGGTATAAAAGTGATTATTTGGAACATAGGCCAAAAGAATTTGATACACTCTTAGATTTTTGTTTTAAAAAATATTCAAAACAAACATGCGATATTTGTGGTGAAATAGCTATAATTACTTGTGCATGGTACAAAAAGTTGTTGTCTGCATAACACATCTCTTTCATGATCATCATCTTTGTGATCAGTATGAACTGTAAATATTGCACGGTTTATATGTTCATTGTAAAGATGATAATTAAGGTTTACATTTTAATAATAATAAATACGAAATAAAGTTAAACAAATTTATTATTGATGTTTTATATTATTTATTATTGATGTTTTATTTTATAATAAAAATATAAAATTAACAATAAGTTTGATATTATTGTTTCGTAGGATTGCAAATAATAAAAGTATGTAAAAAATTATGTGATTTTCTTTAAATTCTGTCTATATAATGGAGGAGAAGTTCTGTAAATATGTGAGAGGTACACGTGTTACCATTAATTATATATAATAATATATTAATAATAAAGAAACACTTACTTTTGCAAATTTCTTGCAGACACGCTGTTACAATTTATATAATATATAATACATATAATCTATGATTACTTCTCAAAGAGAGTATCATCTATACTATTCGTATATTCATACTCTGTAAATTTAAAAATAAATTTATGTAACATAATTATCATATCATATTCTTTTTTACGTTTTTCTTATGCATAAATAATAACTGATATTTTACTTATCTCAACATTCGAAAATTTCATTCTCATCGTGAAGTATTGATGATATTCCTTCAGCAGAATTCCCCACATTATTAGTTTTTGGTCTTCGAAGAAGTTGTAATAAACATAATTATGGTCTTCGACCATAAATCGATAGTTCGAAGTCGATCTTCAGATTCTAATCGTGAATTAATGTTTCCTCATACAACAAAAGATATCTATGTTTATTGTCAGAAGTTGGAGCAATTTCTTTATTCATACTGTATTTTTAGTTGTCCAAAGTATTTTATACATTCTTTTATATATCATCAGAAATATTTGACTGATTTTAACAGTTTACCCAAATCACTATTATTATTATTATTATTATTATTATTATTCTTAAGAAAATTTAATGGGTATCATCACCGAATTAAATTAACTTTGGAAATAGAGTCTAACCGCTGTCTAAGCTTTCTTGACCTTTTCATAAAAATTGAACATAATCATAGGATAATYTTAGATTGGTTCCAAAAACCTACATTTTCAGGGAGATTTCTGTCCTATTTTTCCAATCACCCTATCAGTCACAAAGTAGGCAYTATATATAATTTAGTTGATCGAGCCATAAATTTGTCGAATCCTATTTTTCATGAAAAGAATCTACATTTATGCATAAAATTATTACTAGACAACGGTTACCTTCTTAACCTAATCTTTAATAAAATAAATTTAAGACTAAAGAAAATTTTTACACAACGAACAAACGCAATCAATAATTTAGATTTGGCTAATTCCGAAATAGAAAGAAAAATAATAGTTATACCATATGTTAACCCTATCTCGGAAATGATACATGCAAATATTGATAAGACCAAAGCAATGATTGGTTTCCGATGTATCAATACATTAAATCATTTTGTTAGAGTACACAAAGATCAGGATCACATTCTTTCTAAAAACAATGTTATATATAAGATCTCTTGCAATGACTGCGATGCGTCATATGTAGGCCAAACCAAGAGACAACTTAAAACCAGACTCAAAGAACATAAGAACAATTTGAAACAGGATTCTTTAAAACACTCAGTAATTTCTGAACATATTGTAAAATACAATCATTCGTTCGATTGGGACAATACGAAAATTATGGATCGTGATTCTAACTACTACAAAAGAATTGTCTCTGAAATGATCCATATAAAGGAACAAAAAGAAGGTTTAAATTTAAATAGTGATACTGAACTTCTTAACGAATCCTATTTCGATATATTAAGTGAATTAACATACTGAGTATCTAATGCACRCAAGTTATGTTGACGTATGTACAGACTTTGTTTCTCGAAAGTTTTAAGAACACTTAGCATATCATTGTTATTTATTAGCCACTCGAATATTTCTCATTACCGTCTTTGACCTGTACGTGATAAGATCTCATACATTTATCAGACAAACATTGGTTGCTATTTGAAACAACAGTTAAATTACCTCAGGTATTTAATTCCGAACTACTCTTTAATTTAGACTCAATTTTTTAACAATCAATAATGACAATTTTTCTATGGTATATTTTAAATAGAATAAAACCATTGGGGTTGCCGTTCTACTTTTTATTCTGTTGTTTCGCCATTACATTCAATTTGGACCTTGCACTTTGACATCTACTTATTCTCAGRATGATTTCCTATGTGAACCATTTAAGATTTTCGCCTATGAACGTCAATCCATACAAGGGTTCTACATATCATCAGTACATTATAAAAAATTGTGTAAAGTTAAAATTTCATTAATTTTAGTACTTAATTATTCAATATGTTGTCTGACTTTGACATGATCTTTTCAACCATAATACGCTTATAAAATATGTTTTGTAATATTTTCTTGTGTTTGTATTTCATAATATCTTATGTTTCTTTTTCTTTTTTGTAATTGAATGACATATTTATCAACAACTTAATTTTATTTTCACTGAAGAAAGCTATGTATAGCTGAAACRTATGTAAATTTAAATTCGAATTAAACATTYMACTTTTAATTCGTAATTGATAATAATAATTTCTAATCCAACATCCACATCGGCTCGTTTTGGTCGGATAATTTTTTGAAAGTTTGCGTTGCAAATTGTCGAGCGTTTACTATTATTATTATTATTATTATTAATATTATTATTATTATTATTATTATTATTATTATTATTATTATTATTATTATTATTATTATTATTATTATTATTATTATCATCATCAAAAGATTATTATAAAAAAGCTCTCATTTCAATAGTTGCTGCTGTACTGATACTATACTGATGAATTTATTTGCATTGTATTTGCCTTCAACGCTATCTCGCACAACGCGGTATGAGACGTATGGAGTGCGTATATAGAGGTGTTTCTCATTAATATTACAAAAATAGTTTGTCGAAACATGATTATATCATACATCGTTGTTTTTAGCGTAAAATGCTCTTTACATGTAACTCAGCACGTATAAAAAAAAACGTATCTCTTTTTGTCTATATTTTAACATATCCAAAGCTTATTTAAACCTTTCAGTTATGCAATTCACTTCTGTCTGACATAAAAGTGCGATTATGTGTTTCCGATGTATTTTTCGACGCTGAATACGAATCTGGTGTAAAAAAATAAAAAAAAATAAAAACAACCTCTAAAAAGGGGTGAAAATGGGGTAAATTATAATTAATTGTATAGGGTATAACTACCCTAGTACAGTGCACTGCCGTCCCGGCGTCTCGTAGGCTCTTGCGTCCTCCCTAACCGCTGTGGCCCCCGCACGTGTCACCGTGGAGGGCCCAAGAGACAATGCACCGTTTCCCCAAATGCAGGCGCCTGTGCCTGCACTCGGGGCGGACCGCTTGCCTGCCGATTCGGGACCTCGAGCCAGGCTCTAAATCCCTCCCTGATAATTATCAACACTGTATTAAACAGTGATCGTGCATGAGATTTAATGAATATTTATTTTGATTCTATACGATTTCAGGCCAAAAATAAGTGAAACCCCCAATAGTATCCATGTGCACCCCTAAGGAGGGTGAAAACTACCCTTTCAATCACGAAATTCAATTCTTTTTGACACGGTAGTGCAAATATACAGTTCCGATGTATTTTTCAACGCTGAATTCGAATCTGATGTCGAAAATTCAATAAAATTAAAAACAACCCTTAAAATGGGGTGAAAACGAGATGAATTATCAAGATTTTTTTAGACAGTGTTCTTGCATAAAATTTATATGAATATTTAATTTTAATACTATAAGATTTGAGGCTAGGAATGGGTGCAACCCTCAATAGTATCTATATGCACCCCTAAGGAGGGTGAAAACTACCCCTAAAACCGAACTGTACATAATTACTAATGATTAGCGAAAGATGATTAGTGAAAGAGCTGAAAGTTGGTAAAATTTATGGAGGGAGGAAAATTACTAAGTCTTTTTATCGCGTTTCCCAAAAACCACCCCTATAAATTCACTAAAACCACCCCAAATTTGGAAAGACACATAAATACAGAAAAAAATGACTAAAATTTTAAATCATTAGATTTTGATTGCAAAAAAAAATAACTTTAGGAAAAATCAGTTCACTCTCAAATAAAATCGAATAATATCGAGATCCGCCTCTAGAAAGAATGTCCCTATACAATGTCAAATCACTCGTAGGATCCAGTGACTTGTAAAAAAACTTAAAACTTTGAAATTTTGCGACGGAAACAGAAACATAGATTAGGATTCTTGCATCCCCGAAAACCATCTCCGTAGATTTTCTAAAACCACCTTCATCTTGAATAATGCACTCGAGTCATTTTGAAACACCCTCCTCTTTTGAACATGGGCTTGGGACCAGCGGTGGCAGAGTTATGTTTCTTTTTTATTTTTATTTTTTTAATTAAAAAAAATTTTTTTTATATATTTTTTAATTGTTAATTTTTTTATTTTTAAATTTTTAAATTTTTTTTTTGCTTTTTATCTTTTTTGAATAGTTTGATATTTATATATTTATCAATTTACACTCTGTGATATATCTCATAACAATTTTTTTTTCCTTTTATACATAATGGAACCTTGCAAATTGTACACATGTATTTTGTTCTGATTCGTTTATTGTTAGAGCTGCAACAAACGCAATTTCTTATTTGTTCTAATCTAGTTGGAATGTGTACTTGAGAAAATCTTATTTCATCTGAAATTTTCGGTTTGTTATGGCTAGGACCATGTTGCTTTGGTTTTTTACCTCTTTTTTTAGATGTTGAAAAGCCAACAAGCTCAGTGACAACATTCAATCGGAACTCTTTCAAATTTATTTTAGTACTAGGGTTATTTTGTTTGTAAATGATGAAAGAATTTACGACTGTTACAAAATGCCAGAATAATCGATGCCACCACTTTTTACTTTTTCTGCTTATCTCATAAGAAGACTTCAACTGATCTGCTTTATCGACACAGTTCATATGATTATTATATTCCCGAGTAGCTTGTGGACAATTTAGTTGAATGATAGTACCATCTTTCTGGCGTCTACCTACATTATTGCTGATACAAGGATCATGAAAATTAGATAAAAATTAGACAGATTTATTGTCTTTCCATTTTATCCAATTTATATCCTTGTATGAGGTTCGAAATTCATAACCTCTTCTTTTCATGTTTTTATCTGCCATCTGTTTTGTTGGCAAAGCTTTTCGATCTCTCCTCACTGTTCCACAACCCAGATAGCCAAATGTCTTTGAAGTTACTGTCATATTGCCAACAATCGTTGAAGCAGTCAATTTTGAAAAACTAGGAACAAGGTGAGACAACATTATGTTTGTTATGTTGAACTCACATAAATTTTAATTCCAAAGACGGTAAATTGAGGGCAACATGTCATCACCGACCCAGATAGCCAAATGTCTTTGAAGTTGCTGT
>JANQDE010000319.1:61690-87018 GCA_037157785.1 Cephalotes varians
ATATATATATATATATATATATATATATATATATATATATATATATATGTATGTATAATTTCGATCGAAAAGAAAAATAAGGAACAATGCCACAGGTGTAAACATATTAATCAGTATGCAAGCAAATTGTACAGGGTGTCTGAGACCACACGTATACCCTTTTATCTCAGAACAGAGCATTTAAAAAAAAAAACTTTCTACATAAAAGTTATGGGATTCTAAATGATCCATTCAGTGATCTGATCAGTCTGATCTTTGATGGCGTCATCAAGATCAGAAGAATGTCATTTTGAATTTTTCAAATGGAAATCCTTATCTTTCATTGCATATTCTTATAACACACCTCAAGAGCGTTCCAAAACACTATAATAAAATATTTTTCTATTAAATACTTTTTGAGTTATTAGGCTTGAAAGTTACAGTATCGCCAGCATCAGCATTACCCAAGGTGTACTCAAGGTGTGGAGGTTATTTAGTCGGATTTAATCTCGTGTGTGGTTGTGTGCATATGTGCGTACGTGCGTGTATGTGAAAGGGAAATGGAAGTCAAAATTACATGTACTCTGTTCCTGTTTGTCAACTGGACTGATTATGTTTGATGATCAATCAGGTCCAGATTCAATGCATTTTCCCGTGCTTAGCATGAACGACGTGACGAAAATTTCATCCCATTGGGGTGCTTGAGTCCCCTTGCCTCTTACGTTCGGAAATGAATGAGTGTATGTTTTATTACACAACTAAATGTTCAAAATGAGCTCCATTCTCTGCGATGCAAGCATCTACTCTATTTTAAGAGCAATTCATTGTTCGAAAAATTTCCTCAACATCCACGTAAGGATCGAATTGCTTCACTTATTCTACGAATCATATTGTCCCTCCTAGTCGGACGTTTGTGATATATCAAATCTTTTATCTTTCCCCAGAAATAATAAAACAAGAACGGTGAGATTTGGTGATCGGGGTTGATAATTGATCGTATTTGCCTGTTCACTTGTTGGAAAACAAAGCATTTAATACCGCACGAGCAAGTCTCGATATATGTGACGGATGCATCTTGTTGAAACTACATGTTCAGGCGCAACTGCAGAGGAAGATTTTTTAGTAAGACAGAAAGATCTGTCACTATCAAGACGGAATATCTATCAGTTTAGATTTTTGTCAAAGAAAACAAGACCTACGATTTGACTTTCAATAATGTCACACCAAACATTGACTTTTCAAACAGTTGGATGATCTATTTCCCTCAACCAGTGATGATTAATTCGTGCTTAATAACGAGAGTTCCAAGTATTAACAGATCCATCACTTTTAAATGTACATTCGTCAGAAAAAAAAATTTTCGAGTGGAAATCATGTGGTTGCTGCCTTATCCAGTTGCAAAATGCAAGTCTCTGTCGAAAATCGCTATAATTCAACGCTTGATGAGAAGACATTCTGTAAGGGTAAAACTTGTTATTTTTTAAGATCTCCAAACAATGTCACGACTAGCACCAGAATCTTGTTCTTAAGGAATCTCGTCGTCTTAAGGAATCATAAGGATTCAATTTTGTCGATACAAGAATTTCCGCTGTTTTTTTATCCCTAATTAGACGACAGATCTGTGTAGCTTTGTTATGAGACTGAACGACACCTTTAGCCAAACGTGAAAAAATTTTTCGCAAGGTGTTCGATCAGAAAAACGTTCCCGTCACAATCTTTCAGCGAATGTACCTCTTACCTAAAATTAGCAGCATATCATATGCTTCTTCATTGAAATAGAACATGGCTAAATAAACCTATAGACTAATAAAGAGGGTCGAATTTTTGTTACGCAATTGATACTAATATGATAGTTATTGAAGAAGTAGATGAGAAGTTTGAGAGAGTTATTGTCATTGTGTTGAGTCACAGTAGCATCAATCGTGCAAGTCGCTCCGTGTATCTCGTTATAAAAAATATTTGATATTCTTCTTAATAATGTGTTGTGTGCACGCCATGAAAGATCACGGCATGTTGCTTTCGCACCGTCGTGATCTCTGACGCCAAAATTCGGCTAAAAGATTATTATTTCTGAGGAAGGATAAAAGACATGGTCTATCATAAATGTTCGACTACGAGGGACAATATGATCTCTTAAACTTTTCATCTACTTCTTCAATAACTATCATATCAGTATAGCGCAACAAAAATCCGATCCTCTTAATTAGTCCAGGTTTATTTAGCTATGTTGTATTCCAATGAAGAAGCGTATGATATGCTGCTAATTTTAAGTCAAGGTACATTCGCTGAAAGATTGTGACGGGAATGTTATCCTGATCGGACTCCTTACTCGCGAAACGTTTTTTCACGTTTGGCTAAACGAATCAAAATTAAAGGTGTCGTTCAGCTTTAACATAACAAAACTATACCGTCGTCCAATTAGGGATGAAAGAACAGCGGAAATTCTTGCATAGACAGAATTGAACCCTTATGATTCCTTAAGACGACGAGAACAAGATTTTGGTGTTAGTCGTGACATTGTTTGAGATTTTAAAAAATAACAAGTTTTACTCTTACAGAATGTCTGTTCATCAAGCGTTGAATTATAACGATTTTCGACAGAGACTTGCATTTTGCAACTGGATAAGACAGCAACCATATGACTTCTACTCGAAAATTTTATTTTCTGACGAATGTACATTTAAAAGTGATGGATCTGTTAATACTTGGAACTCTCGTTATTAAGCACGAATTAATCATCACTGGTTGAGGAAAATAGATCATCAGATGTTTGGAAAGTCAATGTTTGGTGTGGCATTATTGGAAGTCAAATCGTAGGTCCTGTTTTCTTTGATAAAAATCTAAACTGATAGATATTCCACCTTGATAGTGACATATCTTCCTGTCTTACTAAAAAATCTTCCTCTGCAGTTGTGCCTGAACATGTAGTTCCAACAAGATGTATGTCCGTCGAGACTTGCTCGTGCGGTATTAAATGTTATGTTTTCTAATAAGTGGATAGACAAATACGATCAATTATCCACCCCGAACACCAGATCTCACCGTCCTTGATTATTATTTCTGGGGAAGAATAAAAGACTTGGTCTATCACGAACGTCTGATTACGAGGGACAATATGATTCGTAAAATAAGTGAAGCAATTTGATCCTTACGTGCTGAAATTCTTCGAGCAATCAATTGCTTTCAAAATAGAATAGATGCAATGCAGAGAATGGTGCTCACTTTAGACATTTAGTCGTTTAACAAAACATACGCTCATTCATTCCCGAACGTGAGAGGCAAGGAGACTCACGTGAATCAAGCACCCCAATAGGATGAAATTCTCGTCACATCTACGTCATCCTGGATAACACTAAGCACGGGAAAATGCAGTCAGTCTGGACCTGATTGATCATCAAACATGATCAATCCAGTTGACAAACAAGAACAGAGTACATGTATCTTTGACTCCTCTTTCCCTTCTCTATACACGTACGTATGCACACACCTACACACAAGAGTAAATCCGACTAAATAACCTCCACATGGTACACCTTGGGTAATGCTGATGCTGGCGATACTGTAACTTTCAAGCCTTATAACTCAAAAAGTACTTAATGGAAAAATATTTTATTATAGTGTTTTGGAAAGCTCTCGAGGTGTGCTATAAGGAAGTGCAATGAAAAATAGGGGGGTTTAAATTACATTTAAAAAATTCAAAGTGACATTGCTTTGACCTTGGTGATGCCATCAAAGATTAAACTGATTAAATCACTAAATGGATCATTTTGAACCCTACAACTTTTGTTTGAAACGTTTTTTCTAAAATGTTTCCGAGATAAACAGAGTATACGAGTGATCTCAGATACTCTGTATAATTGTACGGATTAGAATTAAGTATATAATTTAGTATATAAAGTATATAATTTAATTTTTTGCGTTATAAGAGCGATTAGATTTGAATATACCATAAGTAAATTTACATTTTTTTCGTTTATTCAGTGTAATTGTATATAACTTAACTGTATTATTGTAGTTATATTAAAACAAAACAGGTAACTTTTTTTTCTTTATTTAAAAAATTTATTGAGATCTGATAATCTCGGGTGCTCGTAACTCGCCGGCTCGCGCATACATTTTAGCGATCGTGAAACACGATCGTATTTTTTAATGACATAATTGATAGTCTCTATTAGTTTTGATATTTCCTGATTTTAGAGATACTGAATTCCTGTTATGTTGCGCTTTGAGGTTTGAACTTACGATTGTAATGACACTGAAGATGGCTAAAAAATAGTCGAAACGTTTGTTCTATTGATTATTAATTGAATGTTTCATTAATCATTAATTAAATGTGGTTTACGCACTAAGTTCTGCGTTTTAATTGTGCTCTCATTTGCCCTTATCATTAGTGAATTATTCCTGATTTTATTTTCATATTTTACTGTTTACAAAGGTTTTTTTCAATCTATCTTTTAAATTTACATATCATCTTATATCCAGTTTAAGTGTTATTCTCGCACATTCTCGCATACTTAATTTGATACTATTTACTACGTTCGTTCTTGTTATAAACTCTACATAAATTTCTGTAAGTTTTTTTATAATTTTCAATATGTCTTTGACAATCTGAAGTTTAATTTCTTTTCTCGATTTCTTATAGTTTGTAATCTTACTATGCTTATACATGGATTTGACTGTTACCGATCTTTTACTTTATGATATTGTTTGCGATGCTTTATTCCTGGACCATTACTTTTACCTCAGGTCTTTGATTATTATGTACTATTTTTCTTTAACGAATTCCATATTAGACTTAGGAGGGATGGATTGTTGCAGTTCTTGTTTAGTAATTTTTTAGAGAAAAATGGATGTAAGATTTTGAAATATTATATACGTTAAAATATATCTACACATTTCTCATATATTAAAAGAAAATATTATTCTTAAACATATCGTATAAATAAGTTATTTAATTTTAAATAAAACTGTGAAAATATGACAATTAACTTATTCGTTTGATTGTCACACGTTTCAAAGTTGAATCATTGATAGTCACATATTCATTTTTTATAATAACACCTTAAAGCACGGTAATTCATATTAAAATCTAATGCGGCTTGTCGGATAGATGAATTATGTATTTTCACTGCTCTAATAATTTCCAAAATAATATGGCGAAATTTTACCTCTATCTGTCTTTACCTCTATTTTTCTTTCTTATTTTTGTACCATAGTTACAGTTTAACCTCATATAAGAATGACTGTTTAAGTTAGTGTCGTTAAATGGTTTCGAAAAAACGCGGCTTTCTCGAAGAATAGATAGAGAGGCTCATTTAGAACAATCTACCTCACATGACCGTTTTTTAATAAGAGACAAATTTTGTTACAATAATGATTAACCAATCACAGCCAAAACTTATTAAGACTTACATGCCATTTTCTACGATTGCAGTGAAATTGCGATTGGTAATGCAAAAAAAAAAAAAAAAAAAAAAAATACAAAATAGGAAAATAAGTTACTCGACAATTTCATTTTCTTAAAAATTGTTGTAAATAATATACGCGATGCTTTTGGCGCAAACATTTTATACCATAAATTAATATTACGTCAATCTACAACATAAAAAAAAGAATTTTCTGGCATATATTGATTGAGTTATAAGCTTTTTGACAACCAACCCTGTATGACAACCTATCCCAGTCTCCCCTACATTTGCGTGCGGATTTAGTCAGTCATTTTATTTATTAATTTGTATATCGAGAATTTATCCTTGTTTACGAATTTATGTAAATTTCAATAAATTCTATAATTTTCATGCACTTATGGACCGTAACCACATTGGCGTTAACTCTCATTGGCTTGTTTATTCTTATTTATGTATTATTTGTTTATACACTCATATCTATTTATTGTTTTTTTTCTTATGTCATGATAATTAATGACTTCGTCATGATAATTAATTTCTCAGAAATAATCGTTATTATTCTGTTTTGTGTTAAAAAAAGAAATGGATGATAAAATTTTAGAATGTGTTTTCATCGAAAGATCCTATTTTTAGATCTTTATAACAGTAAGTACAAAAAATAAGTTGCGAGCACGCGAAAGAGGAAGTAAGAGAGAGAGAGAATTAGAGAAATAAGGAAGTAGAAATTGTCAACTTGATGATGATATACTGTTATGATCTTGACGTGACCCCTTTTCTACTCCTTCTGCCCCTTCCTCTCATTTGCTTTTTCTCTCACTCTTCAATATATCGGCAGATAACATCTCATAACATCGACAAGGGCGGTAGAGAGCGTAAGGGCTCATGGTAGCGTAGATCACTGGCGGGGGAAAAGGAAAAGGGGGAACCCCGGATTTTCTTCCTGTGCGATGATTTCAGTCATTGCTGACTGGCGCGGCGTTCACGGTAGATTTGAGACTGGCGTGATCTGAGACCGATCACAAACCGATTATATAGTATTTCGCGGATACACTCACGCTTGCAACGCAGAGAGTCACTCTTCTCTCTCTCTCTCTCTCTCTCTCTCTCTACCTATAATATTCGTGTTGTTTCCCAAGCCAGCCAAACAAATGATCTGATGTTGATCGCGCCTTAAGATCGATAGTTCTTTGAAGAATAGTTGGCATTTTGTAATTAACAAATCAGTTCGATTTTGACAGTGAGATCGGGCCGCTCATCATAAACTGAAGAGAAAATCGATTAAGCAATTTGTTTAACTAAAATTCTATCGATTACCGAAGATTTTCATAGACGATACAATACGACTATTCCGGCGGTGAGTGTGAAACTACATTTCATACGTGCATCAAGAGTGCTTAAGAAGTGCATTGTGTAAAAACATACTTATTTCGCTCGCTGACTTTGAGGTGACACTGTGCTATTTTGCAGCGGTCCATTCGCGGCCATTTCTAAGATCGGAAATTTCCATGAGGTTCTATTAGCGAATTTAATAAGGTTTGTAGACGACTTCGGAATCAACATAACAAAGATATTAAACTCAAAAAATGATGGCAAATTAATGAACAATTAATGACATTTGATCTGTAGAACGTGATTTTTTTAGTTCTTATATAAAAATCAAATTTGATAAAGAATCATGTGTGTGCGTGAATAATAATAAAATATAATAATTGAATTTCTACCGTAACTAAATTAATTTAATGGAACTGATTAAAATAAATTATTGTATTATCTTACGTATAGACATAAGCATACCCAGATAACATAGAGAATCTAAAAAAATAATTTATTTTAAATCCCTGAATTATGAAATTCTTTTTCCATTCCATTCTGATTTAAAAACATTCCTAAGTGTTCTAAAATATTTCTTTTGGAACATTTTTAAATCACTAATTTTGAATTTTTTTTCAAAAGAAAACTTTTTTATAATCTATAAGAATGTGCAATAAAACAGGAATAGCTTTTAAATAGTAAACGCAAATATATATTTCAAAAATAGGTTCCTAAAAATAAATTTAATTACAGAATCCTAAATTAATTTTTACGCAGAAATTGTACTGTCAACACTTTTTTTTATCTCGGAGCCTAATTTTGGGGTTTTAAAACATTTTTTCATTATTTCATTAGAATATATAATTGAAAAGTTTTATAATACTGCGTTTTTTGTTTTATTCTGTATGTATATTTTATTTATTTACAAAAGCCTATCTATTTGTTAACAGTATTGCATATTATTCACGGTACGGCTCGCAATTTTTTTCATATCAATCACGAATAAAAAAGCGATCTTTCTATGCAATTTCAATTTTATAAAAATCAAAAAGTGTATGTCCATAGAATTTTTCTTGAATTACCGGAGAGGAATTTTTTTTCGAATTCATAACGATCATCTGTGTTATCTGGATAGGTACTATCTAAATATACTTAATTATGTTTGAGTTAAATTAAGATTTTAAATTTGATCCAGACAGTCAAATAGAGATAGAGTTTGAGTAGAATCTGCTTTAAATTTTTAATATAAATTTCAGAAAGACAGCAAATTTCACATAGAATTTATAATGTCTAACAATGTCGACAAACTACTGCTAGAAATCTGACAAAATCTGCTGACAGAATTTGACGGCAGATTGGCAGTAGAAATCGAGCAGATCTGCGCTATCACTGAATATTTACGAAATACCATTAGATAATGTACGTCGATGTCCGTTGATTTTTTATATGTAAAATTCATCGAGCTTTTTATATAAAATTTCCACCAAAATCTATTGAAATTCGGACATAATTATTTGTGTATTATTTATGTGCACTTATTAGTGCGAAAATGAAATATGATTGTGTTTTTTGAACATTTAAAATTACTCCTTTAAAATAAAAATGAAGGAGATAGAAATGTCATTTAAAAAAATTTTCCAGTAGCATTTACACAATTTATGTATCTGTAAAACAGTAAAGTCTGTTTGATTCTGCTGCCAATATGTTGTTTGATTATGTAAACAGGTTCTATCGAGAACAGAAGCAGAATGTGGACGAAATTGATGTTAGTCTATTGACATTTTTTGATCAAATCTGCTGCCAGTCTGCCAACATTCTGCTAACATTTATAAGATGACATCCTGATATCATGTGATTTAAGCAATTTGATTGTCAAATATAATATTTCAAAGGTACATGCTTTATGGTACTATCAAGTTCTACCACGTACTCACAGCACGTTACTTTACTCTGTACTTCCTAGTAAAACATTTTAAGGAGAAAGAAAATTTGCAATATTTTAGCTTTCCGTTGAGACAAGATTCGTGATGCGTGACAACAGTGAAAATCTCGGTGCGATACGCGGAATGATACATCCTCGGTTAATTAGAATATAGCTATTTTTTATGAGCGTGGAAGAGGAAGAGGGAGCCGAAATGAGTAGCAGTGGTGGGAAGGGAGAAGCAAGGAAACACGTACCATCGTGATATTTATTATACGGACCCTCTGCCGGACATTCGTATTTAACGGGCCACACTAATGGCTATCATTCACCCTTCTACGTACGGAGAATACCTTGCTGCTCCTTTTTTTGCAGGATTCTTTTGCAAATTTCTATTGATTCAGTGAATTTTTGTTTGATTCAAATCTGATTGATTAAAATTAAATCAAGTATTTTATTATGATGCTGTCAGTTTGAAGGAAAGTAGATTACTGGAAATAATTTTGAAAATATGCTTTTAGCATCAACTTAAGAAGCGCCATTAAAAAAGTAGTTAATAAATTGAGAATTGAGATTGAGGAAATTAACAATTAATACAAACTAATGTTTTCTAGATATTGATATTGATATTTTTTTATTTAATTTTAGATACATTTTGTGGATACATGTTGAATTAACTAACATAACTAAGAATTTCTTAATTTTTTAGAAAAATAATTTCAACTGAATATTGACAATAATTGTTACAACTATTCCTTTGAATTTTTCTATATTGATAATAATTTAAGATATATTAATAATTAATGATATATATATAAAATTATATAATATTATATAAATATCAACAGGGAAATTTTTGTGAATATGTCGAATAAATTTAAAACTTAAACATTCTTTTCAAATATTTAAATATTACTATACTGCAATATTTATTTCCAATATTAATTTATTTTTTATTGACATATACACGTTTATACATAAATCAATTAGAGAGAAACCGGATTAGACCTATAAAAATTTGAATACCTAGCTAATTTAAATTTGACCTTTATTCCGTTTCCTTTTTATTTATACAACGATTCCAACGATTCGCTTCTGCCATATCTTAAACGGTCTCTGAAAATTTCATCTCGAATCGTGAAACCGTGAAAATCATTGAAACGCTGATCTTTTAAAAGAAATTATAAACTTATGACTTTTTTTTGTTTTCGAAAATGAAAGTGAAACTCAAGGAGCGGCAGCTTCGATACCATCAAGGACATCCAGAATTGCAAAAAGTGCTTAACACGATTCAAGATGAAGATTTCTAGAGAGTGTTTGAGTCGTAGAAGCGATAAGATCACTGTATAAACGCAGAAGGAAACTATTTTGAAGGGAATAGAGACCAAATTTATAAATTAGGTAAATATTCAAATTTTTTGGATGACATAAGCCAGAGGAAGATTCGTAGCTTACGAAGAACTTGGTCGAAACTTTTTACAATAGAAAAGAATAAAAATTTCAATGTTGCACCTGAATACTGATATATCTTATGTGTTGCAATTATTCAGTATCTTTCTGTAAGTTATAAAAACTTATGTTAATTTTTTATAATTTAAATGTAAAAAAAAAGAAGAGGAAAAAAGAGCGTTTGTTTGGGAAAAGGTTCTGTTGTATATTCTGTGGATTTAAAGTGAAAAATTCTCCGAATCATTTTCATTTTATTGCAATATGTTATGTATTATAGTATATTCTTTATTCGAGATTCGCTTCACATTATATCATCGAGTAACTAACTTGTGAAAGTTCGCAGTTACTGTGTTATGTCTCGTTACCATCTTCGCGTTTGAGACAACACTGGCCGACGCTAATCTGCCGGAGTGTACGAGCAGAGAACATCGAAAGAACACTGAGCTCACAAAAACCCAACCTGTCAATCATGACAGAGGCATCACGGGATCCTGAAGTGGCTGATTCAGAAAACACTGACAATGGCAGGACAACATTAAATCTGACCTGTCCTACGACCAACAAGAGTAAACCTCTTCCAGATCGTGGAACATGGAGCACTAAGCTGGATTTTATTCTTAGTGTGGTAATATATTATTATGTTGCCAATTCTTATTTAATACATTATTTTCCATATTATCTGTTACGTTAATATTGTCAAATATAATTATTGATTAAAATCATCAGAACAAAGTGATATAAACAAAATGCTTCAAATTTTCAAAGATATTTCTATGAATATCAAATTGAAAAAAACTACGTGTCAAATAGTTATTCATAGAAAAATATAAAGATATCTCTATTATTAACACTAACCGTGCTTTACCGTTTCTTCATTGTTTTTTTTTAAGGTCGGCCTAGCAATCGGTCTTGGTAATGTCTGGCGATTTCCATACCTATGCTATAAAAACGGCGGCGGCGCTTTCCTAATTCCTTACTTCTTGACGCTATTTCTGGCCGGTATACCCATGTTTTTCATGGAGCTGGCTCTTGGGCAGATGCTTACAGTGGGCGGCCTCGGAGTTTTCAAGATAGCGCCGCTCTTTAAGGGCATCGGTTACGCCGCCGCCGTCATGTCCTGTTGGATGAATGTTTATTACATCGTTATCCTAGCCTGGGCAATCTTTTATTTCTTTATGTCAATGCGTAGCGGTAAGCATATTGAATTTATCTACGAAAAGTTTCTCTTTCATAATATCTTATTGGATATTTTTGATCTAACAATAATGATGAAAGAACAAAGGATTACATTGAGCGAATTGGCTCATACAATCCGTAGAATTGCCTTGGGGAAGCTGCAACAATGATTGGAACACCAAGAATTGCGTGAATCCTTATGACAGAAGCTCGTTATTTTGTTGGAGTGAGATCTCGACGAGGAACGGTAGTGTTGTCAAGCTGTGTACTCTCAATCATGTTAATGTGACAGTGACGGAGCTTACGGACCCTGTAAAGGAGTTTTGGGAGTCAGTAATACAATAAATACAATTTTTCATTTATTTTCGAGTACGTGACACACGTAATTTACGCATTTCTATCACCGGGCTTACATCAAGTAGATATTTTTAAAATGTTATTATTTTGCATTATTTATTCTTAATGTGATTATGCAAGTTTTTTTATTTTTCAGACGTCGAGCATTGCAGATTAGCGATGGTATCGAATCCGTGGGTAATATTCGTTGGGAATTGGCGGGTACGTTGTTATTAGTGTGGATAATTTGTTATTTTTGCATCTGGAAAGGTGTTAAGTGGACTGGTAAAGTCGTCTATTTCACATCCCTTTTCCCGTACGTGTTACTCACTGTTCTTCTGATCCGTGGTATTACACTGCCCGGCGCCATGGAAGGCATTAGATTTTATATTAGTCCAAACTTGTCTAAGCTTCGAGAATCCGAGGTAAGTTATTTCCTTTTATTTATTAATTCTCTAACTTCTCTTCCTGTTTTGTTTCTAAGATGAGTATATAAATAAATATAAAATTAGTTAAGTTTAACTAATTTTATCAGAGCAATTTTATTTTATATAATAATAACGTATAATTAATTGTAAGTTTTATATTCCGTAATGTATCAATTATGTTTTGGTTTTTCAGTGCTTTTTTTTTACTTTAACTTTATTTTAATTTTATTTTATAAATACAAAGTTGCAAAGATAAGATATTCTGTAAAAAGATATATTTTTTAATAGTATAATATTATTTAAAAATGTTCTGAAGACATTTTAAATATATTCCAGATTCTTTCATTCATGATACATCATTCAAAATAAAATTTGTAGGTGTGGATTGATGCAGTGACACAAATTTTCTTCTCATACGGTCTTGGACTCGGTACTCTGGTGGCTCTCGGTAGTTACAATAAATTCACTAACAACGTGTACAAAGACGCTCTGATTGTTTGCTCGATCAATTCATCTACCAGCATGTTCGCGGGTTTCGTGATATTCTCGGTAGTTGGTTTCATGGCGCATGAGCAACAGAAACCAGTCGCTGAAGTAGCCGCTTCCGGGCCAGGATTGGCCTTTTTGGCTTATCCATCGGCTGTTCTTCAACTACCAGGCGCGCCGCTTTGGTCATGCCTATTTTTCTTCATGTTATTACTCATCGGACTCGACTCCCAATTCTGCACGATGGAAGGCTTCGTTACGGCTATGGTATTCTCTTGAAAAGCACAACTTTTATTTTTCATTTCATTTTTCACGAAAATTTATATTTTTAAATTAGAGAAAATCAAGAAATTGAATAGATATACCTTTCTTCTCAGATTATATATATTAGATAATACGCAAGTCTAAAAGATATTATAAAGATGTTTAGGTATTATTTGAGATTTGAAATATTTGATTTGATTCAACTCTAATTTCAAGAAATTCTATTCCTTTTAATGAGAAATGAAAAATGATATAATGAGAAAAGAATATTTTTTGAATTGAATGATTTTGCTTCAGGTGGACGAGTGGCCTGAGCAGTTACGACGACGCAAGGAGTTGTTTATCGCCATCGTGTGTGCCCTATCCTATCTCATCGGGTTATCGTGTATTTCTCAAGGTGGCATGTACGTTTTTCAAATCCTCGATTCGTATGCTGTCTCCGGTTTCTGCTTGCTCTTTCTTATCTTCTTCGAGTGCATATCAATCAGTTGGGCATTTGGCGTAAATCGATTCTATGATGCTCTGCACGACATGATCGGATACTATCCTCTTATGTGGTGGAAATTTTGCTGGACAGTGACTACACCGATGATTTGTGTTGTAAGTACAATAAGTTTATTATCTTATCGTATATTATCTGAGAAAAGTTAAATAACGTGAATTGCTTTCTTCTTTATTATTTTGATTTAATTTTAAAGGTACTTTAATTATGCTGAAAATCCTTTTAGATTTTGCTTAAAATGATAAATAACACAAGAACAAGGGAATTATATTCCCATATAGCACAGAAAGATTGCAGAAATATTTCATTGCAAGATTGAAACATTGCAAAAACATTGCGAAATGTGACTGTAATATTACTCTAAGATTAGCAATGATAAAATATCCGCCCTCAGAGATATAGCACTATAATATCAATAGCAATATTATAATGCAATATTGACACAATAATATCAAATATATTTTTTTATTTAATAGACAGCTTTCATATGCTTCCACTTATCTTAGAAATTACCAGATGAGCATAATTAATTCTTTGCTGTTTAAACCAGAATTTCTAGATAATAAATTTATTTAATTATATTATATTAATTTATATTACATAAATATAAATTTATATAATTATATTAATGTTATTTTATTAATTTTATTAATTTTATTTTAAAAATATTTATTATTAATAATATTTTATATTAATATTATATTAATATTATTTTAATAGATTTTGGCACATATAGCTTTCAAGAATTATCAGGTTTCCGAATTAATTTTTGTAGAACTGTACTGTCACAAAATACATCTCATTTATTTATTTATCGGACATGAATATAGATCAATAATGTTCAGATAATATTTCACATAGAAGAGATCGAAGCTAATTGATATAAAGAACACATTACGATTGTCAAAAAGGATGGCACATTTTTATAAACGTTATATTATGTTATATTATAATCCTTGTGACTCTACTATTTCACTTAATTTTGCAACCATAATTAAACCGTAAAAAATTCTACATCTGTTTATATGAATTTTATTGTTGGAAATAAATATTTTATTGTGTGATTTCATTATGTGACAATTGTTTATTTTATTGAATATATAAAGATATATATTATCAATCTTTTGTATATTTCTTTTATGTGCATTTAGTTATAATAACACGTCATATTTTAATCGTTATGTATACTGATTTTCAATGTATATATTTTCTCGAATAAAAAATAGTGAATTGGGGCTCCTTGTTACACCTTAATCAAAGTAGATTCCCAAACAATACGCAAGTTTAAAAGACATCTCAAAGACATTTTTTCAAGACATCTTTACCAAAACATCTTTTGGATTTTCTGGAAAAATATCTGAAATATTGTCTTGTATAAGACATTTTTTGGAGCATGTACATTATATAGTAATGTCAGTGAGGTGTAATTTTTGTCACAGCTGCTATTATGCTATTGTAATATCATCGTAATATGAAATAGGATATTACAATCGTACAATTTGTATGAATGCTATCAAATGGTGGGGAGTTCTAATTTTTGTTTAAAAGTTACATAGAATAAAGTAAAAATTGCAATATTATGAGATTTTTCATCAATATTTTAAAAAAGATTCCTTCAATGCAAGTCCCTAAAATTTGGTTAAAAATGAATGTAAATGAGAAATGTATTTGGATAATACAGTCTTTAGTTTCGTATAAAAATTAATTCAGAAACCTGATAACTCTTAGAAGTTATATTCTAAAACATATTGATATAATAGCATAAAGTATTATCAGAAAATTCTAAAACTTATAACTCTTACAATAATGTGCGCTAGGTAATCGTTGCAATAATTAACGTTCATCAAGAAATTTTCATATATTTAACAGGAAGTAATTAACCACGCTTATCTGATAATTGCTACAAGAATTTTGATTTATTAAACATTATTATTCTTTCCAACAAACATACTAACTTTATCTACCAGATTTCCAATTAATGTAATCAGATTTTTTTTTAGTGTAATGAATCATAATGATGTCATAGTAATATCACAAAGCGGACATTCGTACATCATTACTTTGCTGTAATATCAATGTGCCATAATTGATCGTTACAACAGCATTGTTATTTTTGACTATGAAGGTACTAACTCATTCTGTGACGTCACTATGTATTATATTTTAGTCTTACTTCTCGCCGTTATTTCGTTATGTCAATATGACAAGATATTTTATCCCTGTTTCTCGGTTAGCAAATATACAGGATGGGGCATATAACTTGAACACCTTGAAAAACTTATATAACGTATACATTGTACAAAAAATTATCATATACAAAAGTTATACGATTACAAGAGAGTCATTACATTTTTTTATAAGTGGAGGATTTCGAATTCAACTTCATTTTTTTAAATAGAATGTTTTTTAAATGGTATATTTTTTGTGTCATTATTAGAAAAAAAAAAGTTTAATTTCGTGTACAAATATATATACATTACTCAATAAAATTAAAGCATCATTTAAAATCAGTGCTAAAAAGAACTAAATTCAAAATAACATCTTTGCAAAAAATGGTCGATGTTTAACAAAGCATTTTAAAACTTGAAAGCTTTGTTTTTCAAATCCTGTTTCTCTGCAACGATTTTACTAGAAGCGGCACTAATTTAAAGTGAATTTTCAAAAATTAAAAAGAAAATTTTAACTTGGATGATATTCACGGGGAGAACAAAATTTCTTTTTATAAATTTATTAAATTGTATCGTAAAACATAATCTTTTCTTTTTAAAATGTTTTTTTAAATGCTTCATTACGTTATGTTTTTTTTTCTGAATTATGATGATTTAAGGAAACTATCTGGTCAAAACGTGCAAAAAATAGATCATTTTTAAGAATTTTTTTTAAGAGAAAAGTATACGTTAGAAAGTAATAAAAGTTTTTGGGCCTTATTCTACTATAAATGTAGTATAAAAAATAATTTTTTAATTTAATTTTTATGCACTTGTTCCTTTGCAATTAATTAACTCTGCATTGATGTCAAAATTAGAGTCCTTGACGGGCGCCGTCAGAACATGAGATAGGATCATCTAAGATCAATAAATGAACAAAATTCTTAAACTAAATTTTTAAATTCTTTATATAAATGGCTATCGCGTCACGCACTTTTAATATAAAAAAAACAACCTTTTTAAAAAAAGGTACAAAAAGCGTCAAGTATATGCACTCAAAGAAGGTCTTCAGAAAAGAACTCTTGCACAAAATTGTTTTAATTTGATTATATAAAATGAAATCACAACAAAATTATTTTTGTATAAAAAAGACAAAAAATTTATCTTTTTCACAAAAGTAGTGTTATCAAAAAATTGTACCAACCGCAAGAATGGATATTTAAATTTTTTCTATAAAAATAATAATATTTAAAAATCTAATATCTAAATATCTTGCGCCAACTATAAAAATGGGTAGTTAAATTATAAACTAAATTTATTTCTTTATTATTATTCCTTAATCGATGTTTATAGTTTAATCTTACATATAAGATTGTCTTGAGTTTATCTTCACTAATCATTTCATTGATTAGGGAGCATTTGAAGATGAACTTAAAACGATCTTAAAGATAAGATCGGATTATGAATACCAGCCTTTCATATTACAATATTCGCTGCTGTGTGCCGATATAAGATTGATGTGCGCCTATAAATGTTGTTGTGCATAGATACAAAGAAGAAATAGGAAAAAGATAATGGACAAATAAATGTTTTGGTACAAATAAATATTTTAATACAAATAAATATTTTAATACAAATAAATATTTTAATACAAATAAATATTTTAATACAAATAAATATTTTAATACTTTTTTTATATATAAATAAATAATTTTTTATATAAATATTTAAATACAACTAAAAAAATATTTTCTACATAAGTATCTTATCGCACGCATGCACGCTATGAGAAAGAGCGAGAGAGAGAGAGAGAGAGAGAGAGAGAGAGAAAGAGTCAGGCAATTAAGATACATATTCAGTTTGATAAATAAATATTTTAATGCAAATATTTTACTTTTTCAAATTACTTGTTTGGCGCTGCCAAATCGAGTAAATATATTAATTGCTAATCTTAATTAACTAACTTCTTCTCTTTCAGTGCATACCTGCGTATGTGCGCGTGCGTGTGTGCGTGCGTGTGTGCGTGCGTGCGTGCGTGCGTGCGTGCATGTATGCATGTGTTTGTCTCTTTTACTTTCTCTTTTGCGTATGCATGTGCATATTGTGAAATAAAGATTAGATTAAGTATATATGTAATATTGTAAATAAAATAATATGTAATTTAGTTTATAAGGAATTAGTTAATTAGTCTTAATATATCAAAGCAATTAATATGTTTATTCGGTTTGGCAGCGCCAAGTATATTGAAAAAATAAAATATTTGTATTAAAATATTTATTTGTCAAACTGAATCTTAATTGCCTAACTCTCTCTCTCTCTCTCTCTCTCTCAAATTGTTATGGCTTTGCCACAGAAGAAAGGAACAGATGAGGGAATATCTAGTGATATATTAAAAATGAGCTTTCGCGTGATAAAGGATGAACTATTGAGGGTAATAAATGATTCATTAATAAATGGTATATGTCCGGAGGGATGGAAAACATCTATTATAATACTGATTCCTAAGATAGAAAGACCAAAGAAAGCAAGTGAATATAGACCAATTAATATACTATCAATTTATGAGAAAGTTTTCGAGTTAGTTGTAAAGGAGCAGATAGAAAACTACTTACATAGTAATGATATTATAACGGAGCATCAATCGGGATTTAGAAAATATCATTCGTGTGAAACAGCGATACAAGGTGTCATTGATGATTGGAAACTAATAATTAGTGAAGGAAAAATGGTAGGAGTAATATTCCTGGATTTAAAACGGGCTTTCGAAATGGTAGATAGGACAAGATTGCTAGAAAAATTAAATCAATATGGAATGAGAGGAATGATGCTAGAGTGGTTTAAAACATATCTAAGCAACAGAACACAATAGGTTAAATTTAACAATCAATGTTCAAAGTGTATTAAAACGGAATATGGAGTTCCAAGGATCTGGGTACTGGGGCCTTTGCTATTTACATTATATATAAACGATATAGTAGAATTTTGTCCGGAGGAGTGCAACATAAGAATGTTTGCGGATGATATATTAATATATGTAAGTGGGGAAGGTAGTGCGGAATTAGAGAGGGAAATGAACATAGTATTTAGCATAGTAGAAGAGTGGATGTGTGTTAATAAATTGAAATTGAATGCGAGTAAAACAAAATACATGATAATCAGAAGTGTAAGAAAAGAGCAGAGAGGTAATATTACATTAAAATGCTCTGATGGAATGGAGTTAGAACGTGTTGATAAAATGAAATATCTGAGTGTAATTATGATAAGCTCCAATTTAAAGACCACTGCGATTATGCTTAAGGAAATAGGAAAAAAGACTAGTTTTTTAAATAGAATAGATAACTTCGTACACTAGATGTATTGTATATAAGTCCATCATAGCATCTCATTTTGAGTACTGTGCTACTCTATTAATTGGGATGGGAGAAACGCAATTGAATAAACTTCAGATAGCTCAAAACAGTACCATGAAAGTCATTTTGCAGTGCAATAGATTTACCAAAGTTGAGCACATACTGCAGTTTATGTCCATAAGGCAACAAGTGTGTTATAACGTGGCTGTATTTATTTTTAAGATTTTAAATAACATGGCATCAGTGGCGTTAAGCAATAAAATAGAAATTGTGGGAAGGAATTGTGATAGATAAACGAGACAGACCGGAAACATAGTAGTAATATTCCGTAGAACTAGAAGTGCACAAAAAAATCTGTTTTACGAAGGAATAAAAATGTATAATTCTTTACCCACCGAGATAAAGCAATGTAATAAAATCGTATCGTTTAAGTTTAAGAGATTGTTAAGAGAATACATATCAGGCAATGTATAGTATTTATGTATAAAAATAGCTGAGAAAGCTAAATAAAGTCAATCAATCAATCTCTCTTTCTCACAGCGTGCATGCGTGTGATAAAATACTTATTTAGAAAATATTTTTTTAGTTGTATTTAAATATATATACAAAATTTATATACAATATTACTTATTTATATATAAAAAATGTATTAAAATATTTACAATATCAAGTAAATAGATAGATTTTTAGATCGTCAACAAATATATTGAATCATATGAGAGTCTGCCTATACACGGTCAAAGTTGGATCTTAAGTGCCCAATCATATTATTATATACATTTAAGATACAAATTTTCAAATTTTCAGTTATTTTTTAACTGCGCGCCGACTATCGGATTTTATCGGACTCGCAACGCAATTCTAAATGCATTAAATGAAGTCACAAATTAATTCTCGATCTTCAGTTAGATATTGATGCTAATAGCATCTTAAAAATCTGTAAATAACTTATTGTGAAAAATGTTATCTCAGCCAGGATTTGAATCTGTGACCTCCTGCCTATCTGGGGCAACTGTCTTACCAATTCGACCACCGAGGCATGTGATAACATTCATCGCAATAACCGGTATATATTGAGGAAAGTATCAGGCAACGCATATAAACAATATCAAGTAAATAGATAGATTTTTGGACTGTCAACGAATATATCGAATCATATGATAGTTTGCCTATACACGGTCAAAGCTGGATCTAAGTGCCGAATCATATATTATTGTATACATTTAAGATACAAATTTTCAAGTTTTTAGTTATTTTTGAACTGCGCGCCGACTGTTTGTCGGACTCGCAACGCAATTCTAAACTGCACTAAATAAAGTCACAAATTAATTTTCGAGCTTCAGTTAGATATTGATGCTAATACCATCTAAAAATCTGTAAAATATTTGTATTAAAATATTTATTTGTATTAAAATATTTATTTGTACCAAATATTTATTTGTCCGTTATCTTCTTCCTATTTCTTCTTTGTATCGATGCACAGCAAATGTTTTTTATAGGCGCACATCAACCTTATATCGGCACACAGCAGCGAATATTGTAATATGAAAGGCTGGTATTCATAATCCGATCTTATCTTTAAGATCGTTTTAAGTTCATCTTCAAATGCTCCCTAATCAATGAAATGATCAGTGAAGATAAACTCAAGACAATCTTATATGTAAGATTAAACTATAAACATCGACTAAGGAATAGTAATAAAGAAATAAATTTAGTTTATTTAACTACCCATTTTTATAGTTGGCGCAAGATATTTAGATATTAGATTTTTAGATATCATTATTTTTATAGAAAAAATTTAAATATCCATTCTTACAGTTGGCGCAATTTTTTGATATCACTACTTTTTGTAAAGAAGATAAATTTTTTTTCTTTTTTATACAAAAATTATTTTGTTGTGATTTCATTTTGTATTGTCAAAACAATTTTGTGCAAGAGTTCTTTTCTGAAGACCTTCTTTGTGCGCGTATACTTGGCGCTTTTTTGTACCTTTTTTTAAAAAGGTAATTTTACTGTAATTTTACAGATTTTGTAGTAATACATAACATATAAAGAACTTTAGCATCTCTAAAACGATGTAGACTGTACGATGATTTTCCTCAATACACGAATCATTAGGAAATAATGACATTCATTACTTTATACGATTGTTTAACTATTAATACTGTAAAGTTTAAAATAGTATACATCCAGTAAATTTACGTTTGTTTTTACTATTCAACATTCTTATAATATGATGTAAATATTTAATAGGTTATGTAAAAAAAGCCACCACTGTCTCTGTTGTTTTTTAAAATTTTTGATGACAAAATTTATCCCAAAAAATAAATATTATTGCTGTGTTTTAATACAACTAAAAAAAAAAATTAGGAAACATAAAAACTAATGCGTTGTTTTGCATTGTTTCTTTTACAAAAAGTCAAATTTGAAGAAATAAGAAAAAATTGTTCATATATAATTATATATATAATAATTATAATTATAATGATGTATAATTATATAAGAACAATTTTTTCTTATTTCTTCAAATTTGATTTTTTGTAAAAGAAACAATGCAAAAATTATTTTTTGTTTGCTATTTATCTCTTGTATCAAGCAGTAATTTTACAAAAAAAGGATATATATAAATAAATATAGACTCATGACCGATATGTGAAAACACAACATTAATTAACTAAAGCGCCAAACGGTCAAAGCTAAGTCTTCGTGCTGAAAATTTCTTATGTGACTTTGTATACATATCTCAAGTTCAACTGCGCGCCGAATAAATTTTCGGTCTTAAAACACAGTCTTAAGATGAACAAGGATAGTAAATCACACTATTAAATTGATAATCAATTTAATAACAACGATGCTAATAAGCATCTCAATCCCTTATTCTCTCCGAATATTGTAAAGAATATATATAAATAATATATAATATTATATAGATATATATAAACATATATGGACATATTTTATATATAAGTTATATATATTTATATATGTTTATATACGTTTATATATTTATATATATTCTTATATAAAAAAGTTTTTATTGGGAACATATTTAATGTACGAGATTTTGCGTTATTATACAAACAGATTTACTGTATTCATGTTACGACTCACATATTAAATAATCATATATTAGGGATTTGACCATGGTCCGTTTGATCACAGCTACTCGCAGCAGCCAATGCCTTTTCACTGTTCAAGCGTTGTGAGTGGCTGGTGGTTAATTAGACTGTGGTCAAACGGATTCCTCCCATATATTATATAATGTCATAATAATCCAAACAATATAATTACGTTTTTAACAGAATTTAAAGTATTTCTTTAACCCTCTCGATGTTTATGTTACGAGTATATTCGTCGTATTTTGAAATATCGATACAATTACTATTTTATATTCAATATTTTACATCGATACTTCGAACTTCAATATCATAGCATATCAATATAAAACTTAGATATCAATTGATTCAATACAAACCATGGATGCTCCGTCAAAGATGATAATTCTTGCTGACGTTCGGCGCTCATTTTTAATATCAAAATAAGTTACGTGATGAAAATTAATGCATGACATTTATCAATTTTGATCACGTAACCTATTTTGATGCTGAAAATAGCGAGTTTTTGCAATACCATCCTTCACCTAATGGTAAATGCTAAAGTCACGTGATCGGATTGAAAGATCCAATTAATTTCGTTTTTTGACTCGAAAGCTCAAAGTCTTAAGTTATAAGCTGTAAGAAATTGACTAATCATAATCAATTCTCTTCACATTTGACTGTGATTGGTCAATTTCTTATGGCTTAAGGTTTACTATTCCTATTATCGATGAAATATATCCTGGATTCCGTAAAGCGCATCTGAGCGCATTTGTCTATAATTCATATCACGTATACTCCCACACAGCACATTTTATCCCATGGATGTCCAACGGATGTCATATTGGGATATCGCAATAATCATAAGATATCCTGAATTAGTCTTAGTTATCCAACGGATATCCAGGGATATAGAAGTGTTCACATGTGTGAGATCCTACAGACAAAATAGAAATATTTCAAAATATCATATGAAAGTGAGAAATATGTTATTGTTTCATTATTACATAATGAAAATGAATTATTTTAAATGAAATGCCAAATATTTGTAACTTGTACTCTTAATATAACATATAATACATTAAAAATCTTTGTAATATTTTTTTTCGTATTTATTTTTTCTATTGTTAAAAATTAATATAATCCACAAATCACAATGACACAAATTGTATTCTATTTTATCGAATGTAGTTTATCTTAGACATCATTTAAGTTAATTAAGTTTAATTGTAAGATACATCTCAATTGGCACACAGTCGTTTGTATGCCAATAATAATTGTGACATTCTTTATTTCTAGTTTTAATTCTAGCACTCTTCATTTGCAAACCTTTGCTGTATGCTGTACCAGTTTTGGAAGATTACTTTTTGCAGCGTATAATATATATATCCTTTGCTGCTAATGAATTAAAGAATACATTTATAAAATAAAATTTCCAGTTAATAATCAAATATATTTTCCAGTTTTTGCATTTTTTATTTATATATTATATAATAATATAATTGATCATGAAATAATTAATATTTATGATACATAACGCGTTACGTGCGAAAAATAAGCTGCCGATATTATAAAATATATCATTACTTGGTACTATGCAAAGCTAAAGGATATATGATAGAATCCTGCACAACACACAGTTCTCTAAGAGATGTTCTAAAGATGTCTTAAGTACTTTCTCAGGACGTCTCTCGGAGAATTGTGTTCTGTGGATATATTTGTTGAATATGATAGGATATCGTAAGATTTTAATAGGACATTTTATGACACCTTACAAAATTCTACGATATCCTACGTTATCTTTTTGGAATATCCCGGATGCTGCTCACTGGAATATTCGTGATCACCTTTGTCAATCTAGGACAATTTAAGGTATTCTCAGGATAAAGTATGCTGTGTGGGCTGTAATAAAATGCGCGCATGTGCACTTTTTTACGGAATCCAGCCATAATAGGTACTTTCCATTTAGTGACACATGTCGACAGTAATCTTAGATTTGTTCGCGACGCATGCCCAAACATGCTCCTATTTGCTTCAACACGCTCTAATCTAATATTACGTTATATATAGAATGTATGTTGTAGAATGGAGCGTGTTAGCCATAAGAAATTGATCAATCATAATCAAATGTGAACAGAATTGATTATGACTAGTCTAATTTTTTACAGCTTATGATTTAAGACTCTATCGTAGAACCAATCTCATCGCGCATTGTGTATGCTCTTCCGTACATCCCTAATATATTCTATACACATTTAACGAGCTGTCCTCATATAACACGTTAAGGTGAATTCCCAAAATTCACCTTTACATAAGGCATGTCTTTGTCTACTCTACTCTCTGCTTGTCTACTTTGATTGATTAATGATAACGAGCAAGATTCGCTGTAATAAAGATGCCCGCGACAGCTGTGTTTACAGCGATATAATATTTTACAATAATATTTGCGCAACTTTCTGTTGTAAATTAGTCTGACGTAACTGCGATGGTCGACATCTATTATCAATCTGTCATTCTGTCAATCAATACAATCTTACAATCTTATAATCTGTTTATTATCTACCTGAACAAAGTTTTTTAATACATATATACATACATAGGACGCGTTCGAAGAGCGCGCCCTATGAATGTATATCAGCGCTAACATATTATTTTATCTTTGTCACTTATTAAACTCATCATCAGTCTAATACGATCAATGTGCCATCTTACATCAAAAACGCAAACAGTACATTTTCCCACCACTGACTAAGTGACGACGACGTTTTTTAAATCATAAATTTCCTTTTCAGATATATTATATCGCACTATCTCTGCTCGGGAATTACGTAAATAAAAAATGAAAACACTTTTCTCATATAAATTAAATTCAAGCTATCCATTGAATCTATTTAAAATTTAATCGATTCAGTCGTTATTGAGATGCGATAATCGAAGAATCTGTCAATGCAACGTTTTGCGTAAAAGAGGCTGCTGTCTCGGTGCTGTCCCGCCGCGCAAATTGGGCGCACGAGACACTACCGTCCCAGGCAAGGTTTGCCGACTTTTGCCTGATGTCGACGCTCGGGCCGATACAGGCGGGATCATGGCAAGCCGATTGTTATTAATAAGATTGCGGCGCGACATCGGCCCAGACTACATTAACCGATTCTTGCTTGATGACGACTCTCGGGTCAACGTTGGGCCAACATTGTAGATATATCAAAAACTTATTGTCATTCCGATCGCGGCGCGACGTCGACCCGTCGAAATAACATTAACCGACTCTTGCCCGAGCAGTACATATTAGTTGACCAACGGTTGGTTTTAAATCGGAAGCATCGGCAGGAAACAATGTTGAATCGACATTATTAAAATGCTACGATCCGATTAATCATTAGATAGGCTATTTATTTATTTATTTTATAAGAATTAAAAGGATTGCTGTGCTTTCTTGTATATTTTAAACTATTTTAAAATAACCAGCAGTATTTTTA
>JANQDE010000319.1:87153-103713 GCA_037157785.1 Cephalotes varians
TCTCGCAGGTATACGCACAGAGGCGCGTGCTGCGAGTCGAACGCACTTTTATGGCTCTGGAATATGGGTCAACGTCCCGAAAGGACGATACACCTTTTTCCACGAGCAGTGCGATCATCGATCCTAATTCAAGTCAAGGAACTTAATCCCTTTAACTCGGGACTGGACCACGTGCGATTTTCGAGTGTAAGGAAATGAAAGGCGAGGTCGTTAGATTTAATTAATAAAAGCGAGAACGATTTTCGCTAACATTTAAAATTTATTGTAAAACAATCAATATAGAAATATAATAGAAGTAATTGTTAAGTAACCGCAATACATTATTAGAGAGTCGGGCGATTTCTACAAACGTATTTATGTGTGGAAGAGTACGGGCGGAGCGGAGTAAGGTGAAACAAAATATATTTATATATGCTTGTATTCATTTGTATGTTGCCGATTATTTTTGAGAATGTGATTGAGGAAGGAGGGAAGAACTTCCAAAAATGATATTGAGATTATAAGAGATAGGAAAATGGGGAAGGAAAACTGAAATGTGATAATTCATTTGACACTTCCAAATATTCCAATTCGTTTTAAATAAACTTATAGGGCCGGCCTGTTCCGTCGATTTACTGATACTTAAAGAAACATTATTGGGGGTAATCGAACTGGTTGCAATTTATTGAGATTTACCTTTCTCACAGACTTATAAAATCGGAAATAAAAGGTTATTTAATTTCGGGGAGTGTGTTTTGTCCAAAGATTCTAATGGATTTTCGGAAAAGAATGACGGAGTAAGTAAAAGGATAAGAAGTCCACGAATTCGGGATCAAGTTATTAGGTATTGATAGGAGGAGTGATGAAGCGGATAATACAGGTGGTGACTGAGAAGTCTGAGGGAAAAGCCGTTCCAAGATTCGGAGATACTTCGCGGATTGGTTAAATATATATGTACTTGTTACGACTTACTGCTTGGTGATGGTTGGACCTCGAAGAGTGTTGGACTTACGGCGAAGCTTATAGGTTTGTAGAATCGGTGAGCCGCCAGGTGATCTCTTGAGATTCACTTATACTTGTAGAACTGAGTAATAACTGACTAGTGAAATTGTGAGTTGACGAGATTGAGAGTTGACGAAATTGAGAGCTGACGAAGTTGAGAGTTGACGAAATTGAGAGCGAGAGCTCAAAATATCGTGGTTTATATAGGATTCTTCTAGGATGGATTTCTTGTGGGGTGGGTTAAGTTGGTTGTTTCCAAGGTTTTGGTTGGTAGGATACCCTTCGTTGGTGATCAAATTTTTAGATTTCCAAAATTTAGTTGGAGCTTCGCGCATTAGTTCGGCTCCACCCGCAACGTAATCCTATCATACGCTTGTTTATTGGTGTTTCGTCATGGTTTGTAGAGTAGTATGATTTTTCTACGATCATCTATTAGAAAGTTCGGATCTCTACTTGCCCGTCTCGTTTTCTGAAGAGAGGGCAAGATGAATCTCGTGGGACCTTCCAGAAATATTATTTGCATCATCTATTTTTTGTTTGTCAGCGATTTCTCTTTTATTAGAGGTTGCTGGAAACACGAATGCACATGTTTTAAAAATAGATAGAGCATGTTTCTATTGTCTCTTGGGATTGGAAATTATTGGGTGCTCCAATAAAAGTTTATGAATTTGTCCTTCCTGCATACGTTGACACGATTTCACAATACTCACCGTCCCATATTAATGCTTGATTTCACTCGAAAAATGTTTTTCGTCTCACGTTTAGATATTATTTATTGTTATTCTCGAATATTCAGTGTCCTTGGCACGTCTTGATATCAGTTTTATTTACATGTGGATCAAACGAGACCGGCAAAATCGTGCTCTTATTTAGTTTTGTTTGTCTAAGTTTCCTTTGGAAGGTTCCGCTTGACATATGTATACGAGATAAACAACATACAGAAAAAAAAGGAAAACTCTATCTTATTGCCCGCTTGCCGATAGATAACCTTTAACGCTCGAGTTTCTTATTCTAATAGTTTATTTTATTGGCCGTCCTTGAAAGGAGGAAATCGTGAAGTCCTCAGAACGTAACAATATTATTAATCGATTAACGACATAATACCAACCATTTGTTGAACGATGTTTAACCGAAGTTGGATCAACCAATAACTTTTTTCAAAATAATATTAAATAAGATCTCATTATCGTAATAAAGATACAATATCAAAGAAAAAATCATTTAAGAAACCTCATTAATACGTTATTTTTCAATTTACTGTAATAATTATTTTTTGTTTCAAAGTGAATTAAAATGAACAATGGAAAGCCTCTAGACCGCTCTAGACTTCTGTGATTGATGGTGTCAATCGGGATACTCCCAAATTAATATTAGCTAAAAATTATACATGTATTGTAAAGTTCTACGCATAATAAAAAAAATTAGATACATGAATAAATATTAAATATTTATACCTTGTCCATAATTACAAACTTATTTAGAATCACAGGAACTAATAATTGACGCTTCTGATTTACTGTCGCGACAACCGCTTCCACGCTTCTAAATAAGTTTGCAATTGTATTATGGACGAATATAATATTTATTTCTGTTCCTAATGTTTCCTCCATTGTGCGCAAGGCTTCGCAATCAATGTTAGTTCATTATCATTTGGCAACATTGGGCCAAAATTTATACAGTCAACATATATCCGATATTGGATCAATGTTTTTATGCGATTGGATCATTTTTCAGTTGTTGGTATAATGTTCGCTAAATGTAAAATCCAACATTTCACCAACTATTGGCCATCGGTAAACCAGCGTGACGTCGCCAATATCGGTTCATTATCATTTCAAAACATCGGGCCGATATAAGACCATTGGGTAATCGACATAGACCCAATATAAGACCAATGTTTTTGTGCAACTCGGGTTCTTATAAAATAAATAAATAAATAACCTTTCCAACGCTTCATCAGATTGTAGCATTTTAATAATGTCGATCCAACATTGTTTTCTCAACTGCCGATGCTTCCGATTTAAAACCAACCGTTGGTCAACTAATATGTGCTGCTCGGGGTGATTCGATGACTCTTGGACTAACGTTGGGCCAACGTTGTAGAAATATCGGCAATTTACTCCCGAGTAGCACAAAAACATTGGTCTTATATTGGGTTTATATCGATTACCCAATGATCTTATATCGGCCCAACGTTTTGAAATGATAATGAACCAATATTGGCGGCGTCACGTTGGTTTACCGATGGCCAATGGTTGGTGAAATGTTAGATTTTACATTTAGCCAACATTATACTAACAACTGAAAAATGATCTAATCGCATAAAAACATTGAGTCAATATCGAACATATGTTGACTGTCTAAATTTCCAATGTTGCCAAGTGATAATGAACTAACATTGATTGCAAGGCCTTGCGCATAATGGAAGAAATATTAGGAACAGAAATAAATATTATATTCCTTCATAATACRATTACAAACTTATTTAGAATCGTGGAAGCGATTGTCGCGACAGTAAATCAGAAGCGTCAATTATTAGTTCCTGTGATTCTAAATGAGTTTTTATAGACAGGGTATAAATATTTAATATTTATTCATGTTCCTAATATTTTTTCCATTGTGCGTAGAACTTTATAATACATGTATAATTTTTAGCTAATATTTGAGAGTATTGACTCGATCGATCATGTCTTGATTGGACATCACCAATCACAGCGGCCGGTGCCTAGAGGTTTTCCATTCACTTCAATTCATTTTGAAATAAAAAATAATTATCACAATAAATTGAAAAATAACGTATCAAGGAAATTTCTTAAATGATTTTTCCTTTGATGTTGTAGCTTTATATGATAATGAGATCTTATCTAATATTATTTTGAGAAAAATTATTTTCCAACTTCGGCTAAACAATGTTCAACAAATGGTTGGTATTATATTGTTAATCGATTAATAATATATACACTTACATAATTAAAAATACTGCTGGTTATTTTAAAATAATTTAAAATATATAAGGAAGCACACCAATCCCTTTAATTCTTCTTGTAAAATAATTCTTATAAATAAATAGCCTGTTCAATGATTCATCGGATCGTAGCATTTTAATAATGTCGATCCAACATTGTTTTCCCAACTGCCGATGCTTCCGATTTAAAAACAATCGTTGATCAACTAATATGTGCTGCTCGGACTGTCATTCCGATCGCGGTGCGATGTCGGTCTAAATAACATTAACCGACTCTTAATTCAATGACTCTCGGGCCAACGTTGGGTCAACGTTGGTTGTGGTTATGTATGTAACTGACTGGGTAACATCCGAGTAGCACAAAAACATTTTATATTGAGTCTGTATCGATTATCCAATGGTCTTATATCGGTCCGACGTTTGGAAATAATAATGAACCGATATTGGCAGCGTCACGCTGGTTTATTGATGGCCAATGGTAGATGAAATGTTGGATTTTACATTTACCAGCCAACATTATACCAACAACTGAAAAATAATCCAATCGCATAAAAACATTGATCCAATATCGGGCATATGCTGACTGTCTAAATTCTGGCCCAACGTTGCCATAGATAATGAACTAACATTGATTGCAAGGCCTTGCGCACAATGGAGGAAATATTAGGAATAGAAATAAATATTATATTCCTCCATAATAAGATTGCGATCTTATTTAGAATCATGGAAGCGATTGTTGCGACAGTAAATCAGAAGCGTCAATTACACAAGCCCACAAAGAAAAAGTTGTCTGCGCCATGGATCAGATCATCATATTTCCATGTATTTTCATTCGCTGAAACTGAATATGACCTTGGTTTTATCCCAGCACGTCTGGATTTTTTGTATAGCCAAGAAATATCTAAAAAAACCAAAGAAATCGTAAAATCGTACAACTCACTWTTAAACATCCACTGTATGAGCTTATAVATTCAAGCTCAAGAYTCYWTGACKGTTATACATGTTAACGACATAACCCTAAAGCACTTAATAAGTGACTTGTAATCAAATAAATCTCTAACAGCATAATCCAAAGTCAAAACAAGCTAAAACAACACTGCTTGGTAAATTCATTAGTTACAAATCTTGATCCGATACACCTCATGACTTTCTAACCTCGTGATATTTCTTTCGATAATCACGTAAATCAAAAGGACAATATTACTAACATAAAAGTCACCCAATTATCGAAGTCGGAACAGTAGATTAAGACATAGCTCATGATCGTGCTTTCGCACCCTCTTGTCTTCAAATGATCTGTGGAGTGGGTTTCGTTTACGCTTTTTTCCTTTTACAACACTTTCTCTCTTTAACATCCAACAAAAGTCAGCCATCATATTTATACCCCATCTAACGCCTGATAACGACGTTTCATTTCTTTGATATCTTGATGAAATCGTTCGCCTTGTTCTTCGCTGCAATCTCCAAGATTTAGTGGAAAGTAATCTAGATGCGAATGGAGAAAGTGTAATTTGTAATTCATCAGGCAATCTAATTTTTCTAAGCAAATTAGCAACCAATTCCGCATAGTTATCACTCTTGTGATTGCCTAGAAAGTTTTCAATTACTTTCTTGAAGCTAAGCCATGCTGCCTTTTTATTCGTTGTGGCAACAAATGCTTCATCTTTCAGCATTGTTCGAATTTGAGGACCATCAAAGAGCCCTTCTTTCAATTTAGCGTCAGATATCGTTAGATTTTTATGTCCAGTATTTTATGTCAAGTATGCATAACATTCACCATTCTTATCTAAAGCTTTTACAAACTGTTTCATCAAACCAAGTTTTATATGAAGTAGAGGGAGAAGAACTTTCGATGGCTCTACTAAAGGCTCGTTGATGACATTATTTGAACTAAGTGTCATAGATTCCCTTGCAGGCCAATTCACTTTGACTAGTGGTTTTCTAAAATTTTATCTAAAACGATCTCAATATTTCTGTAATCCTCTTTGAGCGTTACTGAATGTGCTATGGGTATCGGAGTATATTTATTTATTATATTATGTAACAATACAGCCTTTAGGCTTCGTAGAAGACTCTATAAACAATCTCCAATCGTCTGGTTTATATATATTCTTTCAGTTCATTTATTAGTCCAGTAACATCATTACAGTAAACTAGGTCGTGGTCTTGAGTAAAATACTTACTGAAAGATTCATCTCTCTCGTTCTATAAAATGAAACTTTTGTTCCTTTTGTGAATAGATTTCTCTTTCAACCTTGAAGCTACTATTTCAGCTCCATCGTTTCTTTTTCATAATATAACTCGGAAGTATGTAATTTTAAGATCCATCATATAGTCAACACAGTAGACTAACAGTCCGGCTTAGAGGAGGTGGCGACGACGAGGGATCCGATTACAAGGACGGAGCCCCCGGTCAGTGCACCACCACAGCCGATGACCAGACCGAACGGAGAAGGAGGGAGATCCGCTCCCCATCGTCGGATGAGGCCAAGCCCGGCCCGTCGGGAGTGCGAAAGTCGCGCTCTAGGGTAAGGACCGTGGCGCCCCCGAAGAAAGGGAAGTGGACGCGACGCCAAAAGTGCACCGCCCGGAGGATCAAATCGATGGCTTCGTCGGATGAGGACGAAGACATATACCAGTCATCCGATGACCTCAGCCCGGGCAGACGTACTCAAGAGCTCGCGGGAAAGGACGGGCAACAAGATAAGCTCCAGGGTGAAGTGGGAACGGTTGTCGTGACATCTGATGACGCCGGAAAGGAAACCGCCCCACAAGAAAAGAAGAGAGGAAAAAGGAGCCAACCTATCAAGGAAGGCTCCTCCTCCTCAGAGGAGAGGACGATTAGGAGGACATCGCCCAAAAAGAAGCCATTAGGGTCCAAGTCCGTAAGGGCTAAACGGGAGGCGGTGAACCCAGATAGCGTGGTCCAGGTGTGGGGGAGCACCGAAAGAAGAAGAAGAGGACGACCCCCGACCACCGGGGAGTACAGAGAGATCACGGAGGCCAAAAAGGCCGTGAATGATGAGAAGGAGAGGGAGCTCCGACTCGCGATGGAGGCACGCGCCTACAGCATGGAGGAGACCCTCGCGATCCTTAGGAGGTCACATGGACCCTGAGGATACTGCGGAAGGAGCCAAGCTGGATCCGACAGCCGGTCTGGCGAACAAAATAAGAGAGGCGCAAGCGGAGGTGATCCGCGTGTCAAAAATAAGCAGTAATCTGCAGGGACCTCTTCAAAGGGTCCTCAGAGCCGCGGCCTCCCTCACAATGGGCTTGACGGACGTCCTAAGGTCCGGATGAGACCGCGGAAAGGACGGGCCGCGAGGAGGTAAGGCGACTGCAAGAACAGATCGCCAAATTAACAAGTGCGCATGACAACACAAGCGCTGAGATCCAAGCTATGAGGGATAAGCTGGCGAACACTAAAGCAGTCGACGCAGCCAAGACCAAGGCAAGAGCGACGAGGCAGGAGCTTCAGGACTCGATAAGGAAAAACGAGCAGCTGAAGCAAATGCTCAAAGAAGAGAGGCGGAAGGTGGAATCGCTCCAAAAAAATGGCTTCCAAAAAACAGCCTAGAGAGCCAATGGAGGTGGAGGTGGTCCCTCCCACGTCGGGAGTGGAGACGAACTCTCCTCCCCCCACCGGCGATGACACGGCCAACAGCGCGGGAGCTCAGGGAACATCCGGTACGCAGACCTCCCATCTAGGGGAAAGTAACAATCATCCCTGACACCTGGAGGATGTTGCCATCCCCGGAGATCGAGGTGGATGAGGAGGCCCATAGATCTCCTCTAGACAAAAGAAGGGAACTGCGAAGGCGGCATGGGGACAAATGGAGCTGTACTCCTCCACTTCCCTAGATCCCGAGGCCCCTCTCGAGGACAGAGTGGCACACAAAGTTATCGCGTAACTGCACGAGATGGTGAAAGGGCAGGCAAAGGGAGCAAACAACCTTCCCCCACTAGCCGCCGCGGTCAGAGACACGCCAGCGACAAAAACGCAATCGCGGACGCCTGCCCCCCTCCTCCAAAGACATCGAGGGAGAGTGCCCCTTCCGCCAAGAAGAGCATGTCGGAGGCGCAAAAGGCCCGGAGGAGGGAGAAGAGGCGCCTCAAACGACAGGAGGAGGCCCACAGAAGGGCCGGGGGCCTGCCAGAGACGCAATTGAGGAGCGGACCCGGAGACGCCCAGACGAGCACTGCGAGGCGTTAAGGACGCGGGCCAGAACCAGAGTGGCGACCGAGGCCGCCACGGGGGCCCCGGGGACCCAACCTCCCCCTCCCCCACGAAAGAAATCGAAGAAATGGAAGAGAAATCAAGGATGTCCCCGTCCCCCCGGAGGACTGGATGACGGTGAGAGAAAGGAGACGGGAGGAGGGGGCAACCAACAGGTCGACGTCACGCGGCCGTCGCGGTACGTACGCAGAAGCCGCGGCCGGACCCCCTCCCCAACTCTCACAGGGCCAGAGACCGGGGGCCCCACAACCATCCGGGGGACGCCCGGCGTTACCGGGAGGACCACTGGGGGGAGCAAGGACGCAACAACGACCGACACTGAGGAGGCCGCCAAAAATGGCGGCGGTACAGGTGTCGTGCCCCCTTGGCCAGATTGCCGAGAGCATGAAACTAGCCCGGGAGAAGATTAACCTCAAGAGCCTGGGTATCGGCGAATTGAGGCCACGCAGGGCGAGAACCAGGGCCCTCCTCCTGGAGGTTTTATTGAAATTGAAAATCCTGCTGACTTAGAAGATACTGGAGATGGTGACAACTGCCTTAATTGAGGATGTGTAGAATGATCCATCTTCCTCAAAGATAACGAAGCCAGTGGCGCACTGCCTTGCAGGAGGACGTTAGGGTGTGAGAATGAAGCCGTAGTGTGTCCGATGACGAGAAAAGATTAAGTTTAGCGGGTAACCGTTGTCTCGAAGAATTAATAATAAAGTCGAAATTGTTTCTATGGAATTTTGGATGGGATAATAGAATTACCCTATCAATTAAGCTTATCATGGTGCCTTTTTTATGTATAAACGGATGTTGAGAATGGAAATTTAAAAAGCGACATGAAAAAGTTGGTTTGTGATATCAAGATCAATTAAAAATCAATTGTCCATCTCTTTTTATTATGGTCAGGTCCAGGAAATTTAACATGTTACTCCCTACTTCCATGGTGAAGCATAAACGAGAATGGAATGAATTAAATCTGTGAAGTAAATCATTCAAACAAGAATAAGGAGCGGCAAGAGCAATGTCATCAACATACCTATAATAGAAAATAGGCTTAGTTGAAAGCTCACTGATAACATTGATTTCAAGTTTTTGTAACACTAAATCAGCTACTATGGGAGAGAGGGGAGACCCCATGGGAGTTCCAAAAGTTTGCTTGTAATAATTATTATTAAACGTAAAAAACGTAGATTGGAGAACCAGTTTAATAGCGAGTAAAAATTTACCTTTAGGAAGAGTAGAGTGTTTTTCAATCAAGAACCATTTTTCTATAATATCATCTATAATATCAATAATAATTTCAATTGGAACGTTAGTGAATAATGAAACCACATCAAAAGAGACCAAACCACAGACGTCTGGAATGTACAAGTCAAAGAATCTATTAATTAAATCCAAGCTATTTTTTATATAACTATCATGTCGGTAGACTATTGTGTAAGATTTTTTGAAGATAGACGGCTAAATTATGCAATGGACTTCCAGATGAAGAAACAATAATTCTCAACGGAAGGCCACGTTTATCTCCATCAACATCAAAGAGTATATTTTATTTTACACATCTCTTTCGCACCAACATCTGAGGCTCTTACTGGCAATTTTTTCCTCTCAATTTGGATTTATTCTAAGAGCCAAGTACATCACTTATTTCTATATATATTTTCTGAAATCTATCTTTTCCATGATTAAGTAGTCGGTGCCTTCACCCTTACAAACAAGTTCCGACATATATTGTTCCAATAATGTTTGTTTACTATCCACTGGAGGAATCTTTGAAATAGTGAGAGTTTTTAAATTTCCTCACCATATTCCAAAATTTAGTTAGTCCAGAGGTCATATTTATATCACTCACCAATTTTTTAAAATTGTTTCTTTTTCTCTTATAAGTCTCTTTCCTTACCAAAGAGGAGATTTTCCTATAATTTAACAAATTTTCTCATGAAAGATAAGAAATAAATTTTTTATAGCTTTTCTTTTATTAGGACGGCAGACTCATGGTCCCACCAAAGATTGTTATAAACTTTTTGGTTTTAACGATTTTCTTAGCCGAGATAGTAGTTAATTTGTTTTTAAAATATACTTTTTTAATGACAAGGTTAAGTAAAGAATTAGCAATAAGGACTCTCAATAATAATAATAATAATAATTCAAATAATAAATAAATTAACGGGCTAATGAGAGCAATGACAATGCAGTTCTTGGAGCGCAATATTAGTATAATATGATATATTACAAATAATCACATAAATTCTTAATGTCCGGATGTTTCCACTTGTCTTCAAGCCATCTTCAGCGGATTCTTAAACGATTTCCTATCCTTTAAGATGTTTAAATCCCCTTTCATCTGTAAATTAGCTCCCGCTCTCATAGAGCAGTTCATGATGAAATCATACCATGACTGATATGAGTCGGATATTTGAAGGTTTACTGAGTTCATTCCGTTCTGAACTAAGGCTGCAAACACATCTTTATCAAAGTTCCTTAACCTTAGCTTGGTCTAGAGATACATGTTTTCCCAAGGGACTCGTTTTCCGTATACTTACGGCAGTTTTTAGATATTACAATTCAAATAGGCAGGTGATCCTTACCCCTAGGATCCATTTTCATATTCCATACTATGTTCATATTTACATATTTAGTTAGTAATTGATAAATCAGGAGCGCTAATATAATTCTTTGCAACTGATATTCTAGTACCCGATCATTATTGAGGAAAAAATAAGGTGAATCAAACAAGAATTTACATAAAGATATTCTCGAAACATTTTCTCTAGTAGATCCCCAACTTTTACTTTGCGCATTAAAATCCCCCAAAATAAATATTTGTGATGTGATTCCGATAGAGATTAAATTATTAAAAAATTCCTGTCAATGATTAATCCTAAACCTAACTTCCGGAGATTTATACAACGAAACAAAGAGGATTCTTTCTGGGCTTATTTCTCTGTCTAAAACAGATATCACCGTTACATCGTAATCCAACGACTTAATGGCATCTACCTCATGCAAGACTAGATCCAGAGAACTTCTACAAATAATCAGTGATCCTCCTTCTACTCAAGGTTTCTTCGTATCATTTCTGAAAACATTATAATTATTAAAAGAGATTTTATTATTATCACTTAACCAGGTCTCCTGAAGACATACAATTTGGTATTCCAAAATCAAATTCAAAATTTCAGCCAATTTACCCATTAGCCCTCTACTATTCCAATGTAAAATTTTAAATGATATTTTATTAATAAAGAAGACCTAAATGATGGTCTATTATTCAAGTTACAAAATTTAATTGATTCTCTGAAATAATAATTTTACATTTAGTCCACTAGAGCAGACTCTTTCTCTTAGGGGCTTATCTGAGATATAAATCAAATAAAATATATATAAATCAAAATGTCTTTGATTATTTCTCCTAGTGAAGGAAATAAATCTTCAATATTGTATTCCTTATTATTTATGATGACATTATTATTACCTATTATATTCTCGTTTCAATTCGGTAAAATACTCTCAAAATCTATTACGTTATTGAGGTTTTTCTCTACCATAGAGGGAACTAAGGTTTGGTCTATGTTACTGTCAGAAGACACCTGATCATCTCCCGTAGTATGATTATCTCTAAATTATCTGTATATTTTGCGTCTACGTTTAGTTGTATTTCTCGAATTAAGCGTCGTTATCGAAGGAGAACTCTCACTGGTATTCGAGATGAGGTTGTTATTCCAAGCTAAATATGTCGATGATTTAAATATTTCTTCTACTTGTTCACATTTGGATATGTTGTTGTTTCTGAATAATTTTTTAAGCTTTAAACTGATTAACATTGCAGTATGCTAATATGACTAATTAATTTGTATTTTTGATAGATAGAACAATTCGGGTCAAAAGACGGATGTTTCCAAATTACAATCTGGATATGTAAAATCACTATTCATGCACGATTCATTATCGTGAAAGCGGCAACTTGAGCAAGTTGGGCCTCTTCTACAAAAGGCCGAAAAATGCCCCCACTTCAGATAGTTAAAGCATCTCCGAATCCTGTTTACAAAAGGTTTTACTTTGGATCTCCAGATAGTAACGCTCCAGATGGATATATATTCTGGGAGAAAATTCGAAAGAAATTCAATTTTGACCGAGGATGAGTCTCTCAGTTCATTGTTATTATTTCTATCTCTAAATTTTATTCTTGTAATAGATTTAATTTTAATCGGTCGGTCTCTCCACTTAATTCCCTGATAAATTTCTTCCACTGAAAGTGACACAGCAACTCCCCTAACCACACCTACTCTATGTATTTTATAGCCAGAAATGTATGTAAGCCAATTACTCGGAAGGGTATCACTGGATTGAATAAATGATTTGCATCAAAACTAAATTTAAAGTTTGCAAATATTAAATTTCTTCTCAATCTTTTTATGTTAATGATTATAGGAATCTATCTGTCAAAATCTTACCTAGTCTCATCGGATGTAAGTTACCAATATTGGAATCCGTAGATTCTATATGGACCAAATAGAGGGGGGGGGGGAATTAGAAGAAGAATATCTATTCCCTTTCTGGCTATTAATATAGCCTCAAGTCTATTATGTACTTTTTCACTTGCAGAAGGTACTAATGGGGAATTTTCAATTTTAACTTGATTGTCTACATTATCAATGCAGATTCTTTCCATTACAATTTCATTAGTATTTTTAACAACGTTACTTGAGGAAGAAGCATCAAATTCAAATTTATTTCTTTTGGGTGTGTTGCCCATCAACCTTTCCGTGGGAGATACTGATTCAGCATTCCCTTTTGTAGAACGATTCTTTTTTCCGTTTCCTTTCTTTTTCATTGTTGTCTGTTTATTAATACTTAGAATATTTATTAATACTTAGAATATTTAAAATTGTCTCTAATAATTCTCTATATATTATATATTACTTGATAATTTTTGTTTAGATTATGTAAATTTTCTTTTCAGATTATGTAAATTTTCAATAAGGTGACAGCAAGTCAACATAGCATAAGCATTAATGGTATTCTTTTATCTTGTTATTATTTATATTAGTAAATTTATATTAGTTTACATTCCTTAGCCATAATACATTATGTTTTCTAATGATTCTTATCTGTTTCTTTATTCTAATCTAGAAGGGTAAATAAACTTTTTTAAATAGCAAAAAGTAAAGTTTAAATTTTGAAATTCAATTGAAACTGTTATCGTGTATTAACAATAATAAATAGAATCTCAGTAGCTGTTATAACATATGTAATATTTGAGCTTCAAATTATGTGTATTTTCCGCGAGATATTAAGCGAGACATGACAAAACAGTCCCCTTCTATTCCATAGGTATTGCGTAGGATATACCATTTTTTTACAAAAACCCCAAATATCATTATCTGTCGACTAGACAAATAATTTTCGTAGCTCTTGTTTATAGTTTTTCTCAAGAGATCCAATAGACGTTGAGTATGATAGACTAGATGTCTATAAAAAAGATCAGTAGATAAGATATATATCAGGATATATTCCAAAGTAAATAGTATTCTTAAATCTTGTTGTTATTTAGACAATTTTTATTAATTAATATATCCTACTCATAGGACACTATGATCTCTACTGTTCCTTATTTGTTATTTTAGTCTCATCAAGGAAGATAAATAAATTCTTTTAAGGGGATAGCCTGGTGTAGCGGCTTCAAAAAATCGATTTTTTTTTTTTTTGCTTAAATCGATTCTTAGAATATATCCCCAGAGTCTTAATGATGAATTCGTATTTTTACTGGCTGAAATGAGTTTCATCTGTTGGCATGTACGAGCGCGCCGAACAGTGAAATGCTACCCTTGTTGAGCTAGCCCCCCCACCTTGCAAAAACAAAAAAATAAATAGTGCAAAATTATGAGCTATTTATGAGCTTTCATACCCTATTAATCGAAAATTTTGAGCTCRTCATACTGAGCAGGAATTTAATTTTTTTTATGGGGGGGCTGAGTCAACGTTGACTTAKCCCCCCCRCCACTTAAAATTAAAAATATTGAATCAATCTTTGTGGCATATTTAAGAGCTATTTATGAGCTCACAAACTGATACAGTTACGATTTTTAAGCTCACCCCTGTAACCCCTAAACAACCCCTAAATCAATAGGTTTCTAAAGACAATATAAGAAAAAAATGAAAATACGTCGTATTGTGAAARTAGCGTATAAATTCTAAAAATAAATTCTTAAAATACGAATTTTTCTATTATTGAGCTACAACCCCTTCGCAATGAAACCACCCCATATCTTCTCGGTACAAGAGAGAACTGTACTTAAAATGAATAGAACAAACTAGTTTRCGACTAAATATTGTTTACTGATTCATAAGCTTGCGAAATATAAACATTTTGATTATTGAGCTACAACCCCCTCGCAATAAAACCACCCCATATGATGAGTTTGCATTTGTATAATTGTTAAATTGCAACTTAATCTTGCAGAGAGAGAGAGAGAGAGAGAAATATTATTGTACACATAAAATTAAAGTTATACCTACAAAATAATATAAAATTATAGTTTTATAAAATAATGTAAATTTACATTTTGTTTAAATTAGTTTTTTAATTTTTTAGTAGACTGAAATCTGCAACAACTATTTAATATCTTGCAAATTGTAAATTTAAAATACGAAGGTAAGTTAATTGCACATATTGCTGCGTGTAATTTGGATTTCTATATAAAATAAAATTGCCTTTTTTGTAGTAATAATTTAGCAAACTAGTTAATTTTTTTTTATTCGGTTCAAGTACGGTTCTCTCTTTGCCGGAAAGGTATGGGATGGTTTTATTGCGACGAGGTTGTAGTTTTTTATTTAAAACACATTTTATTTAATAATAGTACTCAAATAATGGCAGTATAATTTATTTTATCTTATTTAAGTAACATTTAATATTAACGGTTATATAATATTTTGTAATGCTCTGTGGTATTTAATATGTTAAATAGTATATAATAATAATTGTAAGTTTCCATTGAAGTTTGACGATATAATTGACAGTAATTTCTGTCTCCTTTAAATCGTCATACTGTATCCAAGAATTGTCACTTCTTTGACAAATAGCAGTGAAATGCCCCGTTTCTTTTGGATCAGAACTGCATATTCCAGAAGTTTTCAGATTGATTACTCCTCTTAAGTGGTACGGTTGAAGCATAAAACTACATTTTAAAGTAGTTGGTATGTCAGAAAGTCGTATAAGTTTATTAATATTTTTTCATATCATATAATTCGCATATTATAAAATGACCTGCAAGATAAAATGTATCATAAGTAAAGCATAAAATATAATAAAATATATATAGATAAGCATATAGATAAACTATTTAACAGATAAAAACATTTACTTTTTTTAATACTTATTGTACACTTGTTATTGTTTTTATTCACTTTTAATTATATATTACATATATTGGATTGGAGGAAAAGTGTTCTGCGGATTTTTATTWTTAAATTTAAACAAAAAATTAACATTTATAACAATTTATTCAGTGAACAATATATTGACCGTCTTGATCTACAACTTGTCTATATGGTCAATAAATACATTAGTGTCTGAAGAAATTGTYATAAATATCGGTTTTTTGTTTAAATTTTGTACTACAAATCCGCAGAACTTTTCCTCCAACTCAATATATTACAATTATATTGTACATTATTATTGCATTACGTTTACCTATTTAAATTTCTTTTWCTTCTATCTAGATTCCATGCTATAAATAAATTTATTTAAAAGATAATGTTTATTATACCTGCTTGAGGTGGARCAGTTGTTTCTACTCCAACACAATTTCTATTATAGCATTTACTTGCGTTGCCCAAAACAAAATGTTCTTCAATCATTTTACTGAATTCTTCTTCTATGAGAAATGTATGTTGAATTTGCAATGTTGGAAAATATTTTTTTCGTGGTGGACAACCTTCGTCACACGAAGATGTTTCTTCMARACTTGGRGTCGTTAAAAATAATTTTTGGCATAAGTATGCGACAGTAACTTCGCAATTAATAAAGCTGCAATTGTGTGATCCTATTTCAACCGGGAAATTATCTTGCAAGATCTTGGCACGATTGTAATACGTATTTTTTGAAATTCCTTTTGTTGATGTGTTTAATACCATTTGAAAAAATAAATTTTCTTTTGCCATTAAACTACATTTATTTRCAAATGGTTTGCTATCATAAACTGCTGCTAAAAATAATTGAAATACKCTATCAAAAGCGCAAGTATTCGCCAGTGTCAGTTTTCTTCCTTTTATGTTAATAGCTTTTAATTTCAAGCAATTACCATTGCTTAAAACGGGAATCTTCGAAAGTTTATCATGTAATATAAATTCATTTTTTTGGAAATTTTTGTGTAAATATCGCGATTTT
>JANQDE010000320.1:0-7500 GCA_037157785.1 Cephalotes varians
GCCTTCTTTCTTTTTATCGACCGCTTTCGATCCTGGCCCACGAACCGCGAGCTAGACCGCGTCAAATCGAAAGCCTGGTTCATTTCAAAGTTATTGTAATTTTAGCATTTGTCTCGATTATTGTGATACCTTCCGGATCGCTTCTTAACCTTATTTTAGATATATTTTCATAATTTGAATAAATATTGTTACATTCTTGCACAATTGATCACAATTAATAACGTTATATTGATAATTTTGTCTCTACAATCATTGATGAAGCTTTATCTTTAGACAACAAAACAGAAGGATGTAAATTACTGTTATACGCTTTTCAATAGTTGTAAGCTTTTTAATATTTTTCAATATTTGTCAAAATAATTAATCTGGCACTCTCCACAAAAGGAATATATATATATATGTGTATTATGTAATAATATATAAAATGATAATAAGAAAAAACATAAACTGATAACTATATAATATACAATGAATAAGAAAGAAGAAACTTTTTTTATGATATTTATAATTATAATTATCTATATTTTATTATTTGTTAAAAAAAAATATACATATATGCGTATGAAAACTCAAATATATACATATAATAATTCCAAGATTCTTGAAATATTAAATTTTATTAAATATTAAATTTTATTAAATATTACATAAAATGAAAGTAGTTATAGCATGAAGAAGATACATTTTTCGTTTACGCTTTAAGTTTAAATTATGTTAATATTCTCTCTAATTATGTCACTATTCGCAGATTCTTTACACTGTTTGATAAAAAATTAAATGTGCCGTAATATCGTATTTGTAACTTAACGAGATCATGTAGGATAGACAATTATATTAAAAAGAAATTTAACAAAATATAAAATTTAAATAATGCAACTTTTAGAATACTAAAAATGTTAAAATAATAAGGAAATGTGTAATAAAACATATTCTGCAACTTTTAGAAGTAGAATATTTAAGTATTAGTCTAAATCTAAAATTTAAAATAGAAAATAATGTTTTCTCAGTCGTATTGCTGGCAACTAAATGTTTGGACGCTATACATATATAATATCTAACTAATGTTAAGGGATAATGCCACTCTAAAATTTTCAAAAAATCGAAAAAAATTTTTTTAGCTTAAATTATGCATAAAGGTCTTAAGAATAAGATTTGATGAGTTTTATGGAGGGAAAAATTTTTTTAAATGCTAATTCTACTTAATATACGTAAGCTGTAGAGCGCTTCAAATCTCTTTTGAGCCTTTGCACGCTATTATCATGACGCGCATACCTGAAATAATAAAGGAATTAACTTACCTATGACCTTCTAAGGAACTCTAGGCTTCTACTTTAATTTAGAAGGCCAGTTGTATGACGCAGGCATCGCAGATTGTAAATCAGTTTTCTATGGAAAAATGATAAGTAAAACTTTAAACGCATTTTTCTCGAAACTGCATTTTTCAAATCGAGCGGACACATAACTCCGAGAAATCTTTATCGATTCATTTGAAATTTTGACTACAGCTTTAAAATTATATTTTCTACAAAACTACGTACAGATTTCTCGTTTTATTGAGAACTTTTTTTTTACAAACGATTTTCTACATAATTTTTCATTGAAAAATGAAAACTTTTTTTCAAACAAGCACCATTTTCACAAAAACTTTTTTAATTTTTTTTCCGTACGTCTCTAGTGAATCATATATAGAATTCAAATTTTTCGCCTTTCTATTCCAGATTGAAAATTGGACGAGATATTTGTCCGCCCGTGTATCACTATTCACAAAGAGGTTTCTCTTTGGGCTCTAGCACCATCATTTTGTCACAAAAAAATATGAAAAAATTTTGAAAATTGTTACTTAAAACATGTATAATAAGAGCCTTGAAATAAATTTTATATTGGATTTACTGCGCATTAAAAAAATTATCAAAATCATGCCTTTTTTTAAGCCGCTAGAGTGGTATTATACTTTAAACTGTTACTACAGACTATTTCAAAAGAATAGACTAATAAGAATTACATTATAATGTACTAAAACTATCGAACATTCGACTATCGGTTTGGTATACTACAAGACATTATAAGAAAACATTATTTTTTTATGTTTTGATCGCGATTTTAGAATATTTTGCCAATATTTTGCTATCGCCTCAGAAAAATGTGCATCTAATATCGTGCACTGTAATATTATAAATAATCTATTAGTATTATCTATAAATATAATCAAAATTATGATCAAATTATGAATTTAAAGAGGTGGGAGTGTGAAAGGAGGTATAATTGTAAAATATTTTTTCCGTTACTCTTTTTCATAGGAGTTGAAAGGAATAAAATAAAAAAATTTTTAATTTTTTTAAATTTAAAAATTAATAATAAAGACAATGAGCCATTTTAATTCATTGCATGAGCGCATTCAATTTACATTAGAGGTTGGTGAGAGCAACCGTATTTTTTAGACTTCACGGCTATAATTGCCGACAAAAAAATTATTTTTGATTTATACACAAAGCCTACTTTTTCCGACAGATACATAAACTTCTACTCATACCATTCACTTTCTCAAAAGAGGGCCATTATGTATAATCTGGTTGATAAAATCATTTTTCTTTCCAATCCTCGATTCCATGAAAAGAATTTTACTGAAGCCATTAATACATTGCTGGATAATTGTTACCCGTTACTATTCATTTTCTCCACCATCCGTTCCAGATTAAAAAGTCTCTCTTACAACAAAAAATCTAATTCCAATTTTTCTGAGACGACGAAGGAAATACGTTTCACATTTTCATATATGGGATCCATATCTGAAAGCTTCTTACTTATCACAAATGTAACATAAAAACTGGCTTTTCCATTCCTAACACCATAAAAAATTCTTCAATTCTGAAAAAGATCCCTTACATTCTTTGTCTCACAATGACGTGGTGTATAAAATCTCCTGTCAGGGTTGTGAGGTCATTTATGTTGGTCAGACAAAACGCCAAATAAAAACAAGAACACTCTGCCAACTAAAAACAAGAACATTCTGCAGATTAAAAAGAAAAATGGTAAAATGTATAATCTCAAGATTATAATTTATCTCATCTTCAAAGTTATAGAGAATAGATAGAAAAGGTCGAATCAAAATCATATAATTACAAATCAAAGCTAAGCTTCGAAGAGACATAATAATTTTTATTTTTTTGTTCTACATCCACAAATAGTGAAATTGATAAAGGGTATAGCAGGATAAGCAGAGTGTTCTGCTCCCAGCCGGATCCGTTCGAGATTTTAACTACAAGTCATCACTGATATAAGTATCATTTCCCAAATATGGTTTTTATGGGCATATAAAGGAAAAATGAAAAAAATAATTTTTGCGACAACTTGATCGATTTTGATAAAAAAAATTTGTTATGGGGTTCAATGTTTAAAAAAAAATTAAGAAATAATTTTGTCTGATAGAATTTGTTTTAAAAAATTGGTAAATTTTTTTGGAATTATTTTTTATGGAATGCAATCACTATTTCTATTTTTTAATAAAAAAAGTTTTGACTGCTTCAGTATAACATAAAAAATTTGTTTAATGATTAAGGGTAAAAGGGTAGTACATAGTTAAATAAGTTGAAGTTCTCGACAGTGCGCGTGCAGTGCGCAGGATGTAACCCGATCGCGCGCGACGCTGGGGTGTGATACATTATTACGCCGCGCCGGTAGAAGATTTATTAATTCGTCCTTTTTCCTCAGTAATGGCTTGACCGATTTTAATAGGGGAAGAATATGTTAGAATTTAATATAATAATGTTTAAACAAAATTAAGAAACAATTTTGTCAAATAGAATTTGTTTTAAAAAATTGTCAAATTGGGCTTAGCGGGATAAGCATGTGTGTGCTATCCCCGCTCGGATTTGGTTGAGATTTTTAAAGTAAGTTGATATAAAATTTCTTAAAATATTATCTCACAATTAAGTTGTAGGAGTTAAATTGAAAATCGGAAAAAGTTTTTGCATGAATTGGTTTACCGATTTCGATGAAAAAATATACATTATGATTTCCAAAGGTATAATATCTAAAAAAATCTATGAAATTATTTAGTTGAAAAAAAACATAGAAAAAATAATCGAATTTTTTTCGATTTCTTTTTTTATGTGGATATGCTTCATATCTTTATTTTCTCCATAAAAAATTTTTGAAAATTCTTGTATAACATGTCCAATTTTCAAAGTATAACATATCCAATCTTCAATCGGAGGGATAGTACACATAAATGAAAAAAATTAAAGAATAGAAAATTGCATAGATTTTTCAATTTGTTAGATTTTAGTCATAGATTGTATTACAAGATTTAAAATAAGTGATTGGAGCAATTAGTGGGAATAATGCAATTCTGCAATTATTGCGGCATATTGAAGCCAATACTTTAAATTCTGAGATTTTTTTTAATAAGTTTTCAGAGCGAAACACAGCAAATGCACGGTACGGCATGGCACATTACACGTAACGCGCTCAAGATTTTTAATTTTTTTCATTTATGTATTATACTACCCCTCCGATTTAAAAAATTGAATATATTATACTAGAATATTTCAAGATTTTTTTATGGAGAAAATAGAGATAGTGTACAAAACATCCCAGAAAAAAATCGAGAAAATTTCGATTATTTTCTTCATGTTTTTTTTCAACTAAATAATTTCATAATTTTTTCTAGATATTATACTTTTAAAAATCATAATATATATTTTTTCATTGAAATCTGTCAACCAATTCATGAAAAAATTCTTTTTTCCGATTTTCAATCTAACTCCCATAACTCTTACAAAAAACTGAGAGATAATACAATATTTAGGAAAAAAATTGAAAGATAATATTTAGGAAAATTTTATATTCATGCCAACTTATTGTAGGAAAATCAGAGCGGGGACAGCACACACATCCTTATCCCACTAAACACAATTTAATAATATTTTTTTAAAACTAATTCTATTTGACAAAATTGTTTCTTAATTTTAATTTTAAATCTTATTAAATTAAACCCCATAACATAGCGCGGCATTATATATTGTACACCGCATCCGCACCGTCGAAAACTTCAATTTATTTAACTATGTACCACCCTTTTAATCATATTAAAAATTTTTTATATTATATTAAAGTATTCAAACCTTTTTATTAAAAAATAGGAGTAATGTCTTGATCATTTCATAAAAAAAATTAAAAAAAGATTTAACAATTTTTTAAAACAAATTCTATTAGACGAAATTGTTCCTTAATTTTTTTTTAAACATTATCTCATGAACCTCACAGCATACTTTTTTTCATCAAAATCGGTCAAGCCATCGTCGAGAAAATTATTTTTTTCGTTTTTCCTTTATATCCCCATAACTCCCATAAGAACCAAATTTTATTTTGAGGAAATAACACTTATATCAGTAATGACTTGTAGTTAAAATCTCGATCGGGCTGAGGGAACACTCATTCTGCTACGCCTTTTTGAGCAAAATTGATAAATTTTGACGGCAAAAGAATAAAATATATGTGTCATAGTTTATTATCTTTCACTATCAGAGGGAGTTAAAAAAAATTAAATCACAATAAAATGTAACCTTGAGGTTTTTAAGATATCAAAATGAATAAAAAATAGAAAAAAATGTTTAACATCCCTGTAAAAATGACGGTACAAACTTTAGTCTCAAAATCTTTATGAAATGTATGAAAAAGTGAAAAATATTTTTTATAATTTAATTCCTTTTCACCTCCTTTTCATCCTTTATCTTTTCACCATCTTAAATCCACAATGTTTAATATAGATCACTCAAATAATAATTTTATATATATATATATATATATATATATATATATATACATATGTACATATATATATATTCTGCAAAAAAAGATAAGCGAAATCATTTATTAGCTAAATATTTATCAGAAAAAAAGCAGAGTGTCTCTAATTTTTTTTTACATCGAGTTTTAATCTTTATATTTTTTTTTCTAGATGAATTTAAACAAAGATTTAAAACAGAAAAACATTAGCTGTCAAAATTGGCCATCAAAATAAATAAAATAAGTGTCAATGTGAGCTGTTGCAGACCTTGGTGCGTGAAGTAGAACAATATATATATAAATTGTTACACATTGGTGATGAATTTACATGAGTACATGAATTTCTTCATCATCACTAACGTAAGTTATTGTTTTACTTCACGCACCAAGGCATGCAGCAGCTCACATTGGCAATTTATTTTATTTATTATTTTACAGATTTAAAATCAGTGAAATTATCTCAAAAACATTAATTTAAATTTTCAGGGCATATTTATTATCTTTTTCTTTCTAACATAAAATAAAGAAAGAGCTATTTTTAACTAATATTTATTGTTTATTGTTAATATAAAATAATTACATTATTTACATTATTTATGTATATTTGTAAATATATAAAGATACCATATATAAAATATGTTACAAAAACTATGATATATTATTTATAAAATTTATTGTAAAATTTATTATAAAATTATGACATTTTAAAATACATAAAAATTTCATACATAAAAATTAAAAAATTGCAAAATAATAGGTGCCCCATATGGTATACAACAAAAGATTAATTTTTCTATACTTATCAAACTTTTTTACATTAATTGAATCATATATCATACAAGTATAAAAAAAAGCAATCTTTTATTTCGTATTAAAATATGAAATATCCTTTTGTAGAGATACACAGCATACATATCCAAAATTGAGATAAAACGTTTTTTAAACGTTTTTTAAAACATTTTAATATATGACATCTAAATGATATTTAAAAAATATTTTGTGACTTAATTTTGGATATGGTTCTCTGTCTTGGGATTAGCTGATTTGGTATATATGATCTATTGATCAAAAAATTCTCGATAAACCACTTTCAATTCTCGATCTTTTGAATTTTTAAATGTTTAAGAATGCAAAAAATTATTTTGAGAATAAGCTTGTATCGCGGAAAGATTGATCGTTTGTGTAACGCGCTTGGTATAATATCTCGCTGAGAATGACGCGCTGCACCGCGTCAGAACGCCGGTCGTCGCTTTTAACATTCACCCCTTGGCACTCTATGGATTTTTCATTAGTTTCAACTTGGACAGACGGTTACCTGAAAAACGCTACGTCTATTCGGGCTACTAGTCAAAGGTAATTTTTCATGATAGATCACGCTCGGCGTGTCGCTCACAACGGCGAAAGGTAACTTGGTGCGTAGCAGAAGATCAAACGTGCCAACAACATCGCCGCCTCTTATCGTTGCATCCATCGACAGATGACTATCGATCGTTTCCATCGTCTACCATTCTCTAATCGACCGTGTCTAAGTTGAAATTTTGTATATTGAGATTTGTAACTCAGAAAATATTATGATATCTTAAAGACATCTAAAGCAGCGTTCACACGCTACCTTTTGTCCAACGTTTTGTTTGCATAGGCCAAAAAGATAAAACTGTGCAGGCAAAATGTTGCAATTTAGGGATGTTTATGCAATACAATTTTCTCTATTTA
>JANQDE010000320.1:12500-47500 GCA_037157785.1 Cephalotes varians
CTAAATGACTTAGAAAAATTACGTGACCGAATCCAGCATTCTTCTTGTCAAATAATTCAACAAAGATCTGGACTTTTCGGAAAAGTTCGTGATTCTGTAACAAGATGCTGAACATGTGTAGAAATAGAAAAAGAACATGTGGAACACCTGTAAATATCATAGTGAAGATTTTAACAGATTATTTTCTTTTCATGTCGCGGCAAGTAGAATCCAATAAGATAAGAATCCAATAAGGCATGATATTGATATATATAAAATTGATTATATCTCAGAAACAATTGAATTTTTCATCTATCTATCATATTTACTAGGCTTTTTTATTCAGTATGGTGTATATTATAGTATATATTATAAATGTTAAACTCTTTTTCTTCTAACTCCCTGTATATATAAAGGGAATTTTGAAATAACATCGACAATGTGTAAGGCTTAATGGAGGGTTATAAATCAAACACGTTTTAAGCGGTAGTTTATGCTCGGAAATCGCGTATTTCTCCGCTATATTAATATGAAGTTGTATTATAATAGATGCATTTTTAAATTAGATATATTTTAGTTATGCAGTAAATAGTATGATATTTTTATGTAAAAATAGGAAAAATAAAAGACATTGTACATTTTAAAATATTATAAATTATTACGAATATTGCATGATATTATTATCTATAGCAATTTTCTCCACACTTCCTGTCATTGTAAATGTTTTTCTCTTTCATATAGGATAAAAACAGATAATATTTAAAAATTAATGTTATTTTGATGTAAATGTATATACAGACTTTTAATTTCTAACTATTAAGAAACATGTTATTATAACGTTAAAACGTTATAACGTTAATTAATAAAAGTTTTTAAAATTTAAGGTTAACTTCAGTATTAATAAAAAAATAAAAAGTGTAAAAATGAGAGAGTCTAAAAAATTAGATATAATGTGGAATATGACTAATTAAATTTCAGAAACAGTGATAAATAACACAATAAGTGAAGTTGCAAACTTGTTTATTTAAATAAAATGATCGAAATACACAAATAGTTAAACATAGTTCATAATTTTAATGTATAATGGTACATAGAAAATGAAATAATACCCTGGCTGAGGTAATATTTTTCGCAATAAGTTCTTTACAGTTTTAAAAATGCTTATTAACATCTTGCATTAATTTGACGATCAAATTCATTTGTGACTTTATTTCTATTCTAGTTTAGAACTACGTTATATGACCGGCAGTGTTCGGCGCGTAGTTTGAATATACTAGATTATAATTTAATTTAAATAAAAATAGAATTATTATTGAGCACTGACACCTAGCTTTGACCGTATTTGGCCGTGTTTTAAATTGCTATGAAATAATATTATTATTATACTGACCATTGAGAATTATACTCTTTGTTATTGTTTATTCTGTGTTTTTTATCTATTTAGTTAATTCTTTATGTTTTTATGACTAAATTTTACAATCATTTTTCAATTTTCAATTCATGGCTAAAGAAGATTTGGTAAGTCAAAATTGTTTCACCGTTATACTTTAAAATAAAACTTATGTTTATTTATTTTTATTTGACATCTTATCGTCTTGCTCATCATAGCTCTTGTTTCTGTTATAAATATTATAATATTATTCAATTTCACAACTAGAATAAAAACATTTATTTTTATACTTGAATAATCTAAAATGACAGTTTACATTAATAAAATCATAACAACCATAAAACCATTGTACATAATAATTGCAATGAGAAATAAATGAAAAATATGTAAGATTTATGAAACGTAATTATATTTTTTTTAAATAAAAAGTAATAAATAGTTTTATAATATATAATATATAATATATAATATATAATATATAAATATTATATATAATATATAAATATTATATCATAATATATAAATATTATATGTTCCATATTCCTTCTTGAAGTTTCATGTTACTTGCACATCTTGATATAACAAACAAAATCTTTCCTATCAATAAAGATGTTAAAAATCGCAATTAAAGCAATATATGAAGCTTGTATAAAATTTTTTTATAATTTTATTTTTTCACATATCTATAAATCTCACGAAAGAAAAAAACATAAATGAATAGAATAGTACAATAAACGAGCAAGAAAAAGATATATATATATATATATATATAAAGATATATATTAATAAATATTTAATCTGACGAGAATCTAAAATTGGAACATTTCGGCTTACATCATCAGCAATCAATTATAATAATTTTAAACCTACATAGTATAAACAAATTTAACAATCATATTGACTGTAAATTCGATAAATTAGCGTTTCTAAAAAATAACTGTTGAACTAACAATAAATCTCGATGTATTAACATTTCAAAAATTATCTTGAGTTTCTAATGATTTTTTAGATCCAAAAATAAAACTAAAAGAAACCGAGTAAGAAATAAAGATAAAAAGTAATGTTTAAATAAATTCTATCTATAATAAGCGAGCGGTGTATCAGCGTCTCGTATAACGTTCAAAACGTAAGTGAATCTCATAAGATCTCATAAAATTAATAAAGTACAGTTTTTTTATAGTATAAAATAATATGTTGCGCCCATACGTCGGCCGGACCTTAGTCGATCGTTATCGATTGCCGTGAGGAAGTGAAGATCGACGGTGTTTGTTCGGTTTTGTTTTGTTTGGAGTTCCGAAGTTAGAGCGATGACGCTTGTTTAAATATTCGAAGCCGCTCTGTATTCAAAAGATTATTATTAAAGGTCCGGCCGACATACGGGCGCAACAGTATTATCATTAAGATACTCAAAAATTCATTAAAAAAATAAACAGTTAATGACACATTACCAAAATAAATTCATTTAAAATTTATAGAAATAAATATTGTTAATAGTAAGTTAATAAGAAATATGTGTTATGCAATATTATCTTACAGTGTAATATTCAAAATATTAATATGAGTGAAAGATATTAGATATTAGATGACATGTTTTACATTATCTGATATTCTTAAACAGTTTTTCAAGTAATCCAAAAAATGAAATAGTATTTCTGGATATTTTATATCTAAAACATTTTAATTTTTTTTTAAAACAAATCAAGTGTCATAATAGGCGAGTTACTTTTTGTCACTGTAAGGTTTTACAATGAAATTTTATTTCGACTGATCATAATCAATGAGATGTAAAATAGAAGACACAGTGTGAGTGTTATATATACTGCAGATCAATATAATATTCATGATTCTCAATGAAATTTTATTCAATCTATTATTATACTATTTCGATCAGATACACTATTTCAATCAGCAATATTTCCACTGGTTCAAATTTAAAGAATATGAATGATGTGGCATTACGAAAATCAAAGTAACATCTTTCAGTTTTTTAAGTTGCTGATTTATAAGGAAAGGCTGATATAGCATATATAAGGATTATAAGGAAAATATTAGTTTTATAATATATATAAAACAGTAGTAATTTTTAATAATTAATTGACAAAATATTTGCCTATATAAAACATAACAAAAAGTTGTAATCACCAAAATTATGTATGCGTTTTATTGTATAAACGAGTTATAAATACTGTTCTACATATATTAATACCATATAAATATATTTGCATTTTTATATTGACTCACAATATTTTGAAATTTTAATTTCTTAAACATAATTTTTTAAATGAAATTTTAATTAAAACTTTTTATTAAATATGCAAATTAATTCGATGCCTTTATTTTTAATCAATTATAACGTTTTAAATGTTTTCATCATTTAGTGAATTTTGAAGTACCATTTTAAGATTATTATAAAAATAAAATTTTGCTAGTAGCTTGATGACAACACTTTAAAACAATATCAAACACGATGTGTCGACAAACAGTATTTCAGACACTGTATTCTTTTTGTGGCTTTTCAATTTAAAAAAAATGTTGCCGAGACTACAAATATGATTTGCTCAGCTTTGGGAGAAGGTACTATAATGCATGAAACTTGTAAAAAGTGGTATCCAAAGTCTTGAAGTAATGATTTCTGTCTTACTGTAAAAACGACTTCTTTTTCGATAAAAAACGTCTTAGCAAAAAAATTTGAAGATGAGGCACTTAAGCAATTGTTGGATGAAAATCCTGCTCACTTCCAAAATGTACTTACGTTACAACTAGGAGTAACTTGACAATCAATTTCAATTTGCTTATATAAACTGGAAAAAATTTACAAACTAGACTGATGGATTCCGCATGAGCTCAGTCCGGAAAACACACAGAGAAGGATCGATACGGTTAATAAGATACAAAAGGAAAAACTTTTTGTACAAAATCATTACTGGCGACGAAAAGTGAATTTTGTGTGACAAAAAAAAGAAAATCGTGGATTGAATCTGATCAACATTATCACGAAATCCAATATTCACGCAAAAAAAGTTTTATTGTTTATTTAGTGGAATACGAAGGATGTGATATATTATAAGTTGCTGCAATCTAATCAGATAATTAATACGGAATATTACTAACAACAATTCATTTGTTTAAACGACGAAATAGAGAAAAAAGATCGTTTACTAAAATGCGACATGTCATTTTGCAGCGTGATAACGCTCGGTTGCACGTTGCAAAAAGAACGAAGGATATTATTAAGTTATTCGTCGCGCTGAGAAATTCTCCTTTATGCAGTTTATTCACCTAGCCTCTTTAGATTACTGTTTACTCTTTAGATTACTATTTCAATCGCTTCAACATCATGATTGATACACACTTTGAAAGCGTGAAAGACATCCGAAAATGCATCAACGATTTTCCAAAGTCGCCACCTCTTTTTGAGAAGAAATTTATCAGCTGTCCGATAGAGTAACATAATCGAAAATGATGGTAAATATTTTGAAGATTGACAAGTTTATTATCTTTCGGCAAATAAATACTCTATTTCTTCAAAAAAAGCACCGAATTAATTAAGGTTTCACAAACACTAATTGCTCATATCTTTATTCTATATATTAATTTTAATAGAATTTTTAAAACAATTTTAAAAAACTAGGTTTATCTTAGTTTCTCAAAAAATTGAAAAGTAGCACTTGTAATATTTTGCTTTAACATGCCTCATATATTTCAATTAATATTATTACAAATGCTTACATACAAGATATTTTGAAACAATATTGACAACATGTACGGATTAATAGTGTGTTAAATTAAACACTTTTATACAATAATTCATGTAAAAATGTTGCATTTTTTTGAATACATAATAAAGTTTTAACAAAATTATTTTTAAAGCAAAGAGCACTAAATTTGCAATATCATATTATATTATATCATATCATATTATATTATATCATATAATGTTATATAATATTATATAATACTTGAAATTTTGTTTCTTAATAAAATATTATACATTAAAGGAAAGAGTCCAAAAAAGCCAAATTTAAGCCAAATAATTTGGTTTTTTTGGACTCTTTCCTTTAATGTATAATATTTTATTAAGCCCCGAACATCTAAAAAATCAGTGCCACAGTGTCCCCTTCCCCCAAAATTGAACAGAAAATGAAATGAAAATGAAGTGAAAATGTTACTGATTGAAATAGTAAAATAGGTTTTCACTGAAAATCAATAAATATTTTACTGAATGTAAACTGCAATGTAAATATTCGCGCTGTGCCCTTCTATTTTATATCTCACTCAATAGAAATTTACTGGATTTCACTGTAAAATTAATGACAAAAAAAAATAACTCGCCTATTATGGCACTGAATTGTTATTTAAAACATATTATGTTTTAGATGTAAAGTATCCAGAAACATTATTTTATTTTTTTGTTTACTTGGAAAACTTAAAATATCAGATAATATAAAATATGCTCTTTCATTTATATTAATATCTCGAATATTATACTGTAAGATAATATTGTATAATACATCTTTTTTATGTTAAGTTTTAATTAGTAATATTTTGGTAATATGTTATTAATTGTTTACTTTCGAATGAATTTTGTGTATCCTAATGATAACACTATTTTGTTTGTATTGTAAAAAAATTATACTTTATTAGTTTTGATATTGATAAAATATCATATTTCATTAAAAACGAATTGTTTTTTTGAGTGATTGATAACAAAAAAAATCACAGCGATTCCTGTGCATAATCATCGCGTCGCTTGAGCACCTTTTTTTTCTTTTTCAAAAAGCCAGCAATCTCGAGAACATGTTATAAACAACAATGATGAATAATATAAGAAGTATTGTACCGCTCGTCAAATTCGTGAATGATTGAATTATTAAAATATTAGTCGAGCGGATTCATGGGAGAGAAATGACAAGGATTTGTGGTTGTCTACCACCCTCTCGTCAAACTCATGTAACGCCATGTTATATTACGTTGGCGATCTGCGTTTGACACGCGTGAATTCAACAGGGCAGCAAATCAGCGATGCTTATTGTTTGCAGTACGTAATGCAGTGTACGACTCAAGAGTTCATTTACTGATTATTCATGAAAAAGAACGGAAAAAGTTTTCGATAATGATGATGATGATAATGATTACTAGATTTTTTATTGATAAATATAATTGATTGTATAATAAGTTTTTCAAAATAAAGATATCAATATTAATATGTTTTTCAATATAAAGGCAATGATACAAAAAAATTAGTAGTAAAGAATCCTATCTGTATAGATACGCGATATAATATTGGCGGTTTCTTCGCATCTTTTACATTATGTATAAAAACACATACTGATTTTTTTATACTTTTATTTAAAAAATTTAAATCATCCATGTTGCCCTATGTGAAAAAAGAATCACAAAGAATACCTTGTACCGCGTTTCTTTTTTTTAAATATCCCATAAATATTTTGCAAAAATAAATGATTGGAATTGCAAAGATTAACGTGAAAGTGCCGTCGTTTTTATTCACGTTAGCCAATCAAGCGCATTTGCAAGCTCACGTTTATGCGGTTTGCCGCGACGCGGTACTCGTTCTCTTCGTTGCCGCTGTAAACACTGTGGTCGTTAGCGTCAGTCGCGTGGCCTGCGACGAATCTCGAAGGGTTAATTGGAGGAAATAAACGTATGCAACATGCGGCCGACCGCCCGATGTGCACGCGGAGACTCCGTACGCAACCCTTCGGTCGCCTCCCATTCGCGATTTCGTCGGAGATAACCAGAAAGGACGAAGGACGAACAGAATGATGTCGGCAAAGGGTGCTCTCCCGTGGTGCAGCAACGATGCAAATGAGAAACAATCAGCACGAAGGCGTTTGCGCATCCTGGTATGAGAATCCGCACAAAAAATATTATGAAGGACAACAATGGAACTAAACTTGTGAATATGAGCAAAAATATTATGCTTTTTATAATTTCTTATGATTGAATTTCATAATCCATATGGTTTAATTGCAAATATTGAAAAATGATATTGCTTTTTAATCTTTTTACATTTTATATAAAACATTATACATTATATACTGAAGCGCACTTTTTTTATCTATAATATTTAGAAAATAGAATAAAAGAAATATAGAATATATGGAAAAAAATTGGTTGAATTAATCTGAAATACGTATATAATAAAATTGTTTGGTGAAATATGAACGATTCATAATTTCAATTAAAATAATCAAACAAAATTGATTGCATATATTCTGATTACAATAACCAGATATTTGGTTGCATGTGAATTGATGAAAGTAATAAAACTTTTGATTTTAATATAATGACAATCTCTTAAATAAATTACTTTTACATAGAGAAAAAACGATTGCAAATTAAAAATTTTCTAAAAATTTTAATGAGCTGTAGGTGTTATATAGTGTAAGGGTCACAAAAATTTACTTTTGTCTTTGAATTCAATTTTAGACTTGCATTCAAGGAACTATTGTATTAGAATATCTCGTAATGGCATCTTTTATCTCGTGTGGTTTTTCCTTACAATAAATAGAATTTCACACGGTGCTGTGTACTGTTCGGATGAGCGACTTTAACGAAGCGTTTGTGGATATCATATTAGTTAATTATGATCAGAAATTCTGATTACTTTTACCAAAATATCGCATTAATCCAACCATGCTTTTTCTTTCTTTTAATCATAATAATTAGACACTTGGACATTATTATAATGTATGCATTAATCAAACTTTGACCGGTATCATATTTAGATATTGCGTATCAAAATATTTGTTTATAATAATCAGAAATTCTGTTTACTTCCATCAAAAATTGTTTAACTAAATCTATCTTGTTAATTTAATCATGATTTTTTTCCGTATATAGAATATGGTAGATAAAAGATAGAATTATGAAGAGGATATTATCCATTATGTTAAAAATTAATTAAAAATAATGATAAAGAATTCTGTGTACAACAGTAATCAAAGGAGTTGTCAATTAAAAGAGCAAAGAAGAAATCGAGAAAAGGGATGGGCAAAAAGCAGGACGATCTCTCTCAGCGAAGTGCACGCAAATTAAACGGAAACAGAGCGTACGGAGCGTTTATCTTTTCTAGTGTGAGACATGCCGTGAGGACAGCGAGAGTGGCAAGGAGAGAGAGAGAAAAGAAACGGAGATCCGACGAAGCAAGAGGACCCCATTAAGCTGCCCAGCAGGCCGCACGCCGGAGGAAAAGCGAGTCGACACGCTTTTTATTATTACGAAATTACTGCGCGCGCTCGTTGCCGCTGCTAAAAGAGAAGCCGGGAAAAATTGTGTCTGGCTCGGCGACAATGAGTGCCCTAATCGCGCATCCATTAAAGCACGGCGGACACCACGAGTCTCTTTTTCGAGGTTTCTGACACAAGAGTATTTCTTTCACATGCGATAATATGGTTCGTCGTAATTATTCCGGTCATCTTCCCCGCATAAATCTGAAGAGCCAATGCACGAGATTTACGAGGAATTGTAAGAATTTCATTGTCAAGCATTTCCACGATTTCAGTTTTGATGTACTTGAATATCTTATTATGCTATTGATATGTATTTTATGTGTGTTTTATCTTGTTTTTAATTGTTTAACTTTTTATTTGTATGTTCAAATTATTGATCAATCACTTATTGCCCGCATTTTCTACTTAGTAAAATTATATTACATTATATTATATAGATATAATTTAATTTTACTTTCTTGTACTTTCTCTGTTTTTCTCTCTCTCTTTCTCTTAAGATTTTCTTCAAAAAAAAGAATTGGTCGATCAATCGATCAGAATGACATGCTGATATCGCCTCAGGTCGATCACCGTCGCGAAGATTGGGATTCTATCGCGATTTCCCGAGACATTGTCGCCGAGTGAGAGTTATGGATCCGGCGGATTATCCATTTTCGTGGGTAATGTCGGAATCAATCAGCGACAGAGAAGTGGAATTTGGGTAGACCCTTTATGTTCGCGACATAAATAACTGGATAAAGGCAGGGCTTGTACAAGCGGAGGTCTGACTGCTCCGAACAGCCTCCACATTCAACTCTTAATGCCTTTCGGCGAGACATGGGCGCACACCTGTCTCATCGTTCTTCTCTTCCTGCATTCTCGCTTCAACCCTCAGCGTCCCGTTGATAACTTTCTTATTGCTGAATTCGATGTTGTAAGAGAAGATCCTTCCGATTGAATCGAATCGCATCGCAACATGTCGATTTTTATCTGGGAAATCGCGTACGTTTATTTGAAATTTATCGTACGACACGGACTTAATGATGAATTCTTAATCTTCATTTTTCATTATATCATTACATATTGTATTAAATAAAAGAATGCAACTTTTTTAACAAACTGTGATACCTATATCTTTTTATAAATATTGCTTGTTATACATCATTATATTTTGTATTTTGTTATAATTTATTAATAAATTATTTAAAAAAAATAACAAAAATTCTTTGTTATTATATCTTGTCATCTATAAATAAAAATCTCAAACTGAAAGTTTTTTTATAATTTATAAAAACTGTATTATATTTATGCGCTATATTTCTAATTTTATTCAATTCTTCATTCTTATTTCTTTCTTTTTCTCTTTATTTGTATAATTGTGTGTTTTTAAATATAATTTAATCATATTTCGAGTTTCTTGCTTAAATTAGTTGAAAATACGTCATCACTCACCATCTTTATTCATTCCCATTTGCATACATTTCTTCAGACGACAAGCCTGACACTGATTTCGATGCGCCTTGTCCACAACACATCTTCCGGTACCAGCTTGACATCTGTATAAAAAAAGATATATTCGATTTAATTTGTTGTAAATACATTATATTCTAACAAATTTTTGGAGACATATAACTTTGAGATATTTGAAATTTTCTATCTCACAGGTAGTGTTATTAGCAAGAAAGCATCACAATGATATTAAGGAATCATAATTTGAATCAAAAATGTCTCGAATCGTAGCAGTTTTTTATACTTTGTTTTATATTTTGCTGTAGGCCTTTGCATGTACAAAAGTTTTAAACGTAAGTGACCAATCACGTCGAACATTCTAAAATGTAAAACAGCAATTTTGATTGTGATTGTGATAATCGATATGCTTACGGTTATTAAAACTTTTTTATGTACAAGATTTTAACAAGAGAAGGAAAGGAATTCTTTAAGGTTGGGTACTAAAACCGCGGGAACGCTGTCGCTGAATTAGACGAGATTAAGAAGAAAGTACGTGTACGACCCCAGAGTCGCCTCTTTACGTTAATCAGCTCAGAAGGATAACCAGGTTATTTCAACAATGAAAGTAATCGAATTTAACACCATCTCCCGAAGAGTGCGCACCCCGGATTTCCGACAAGTGTGCCCAAATTTCTTCAACTTCCTGCGAGGAATAAGAGTTATGACGGAGTTACAACGATTGTTGATGAAACGTCGTTGTCAAGGATCGACCGATTTTGCGAAGGTTGATGAACTTGTTAGAGTTCTGCAAACTTATAATGCTTACTTTTATCTAGTAAAAACGAGAATTTAAAGAGAGAGAAAGAATCTTAAAAATATTTATCAAATATATAACTTTATACAAAAGAACGGTTTTGCTAAAGTATCTAAAAATTTATACAGATATGAATGCTGGATACAGATCTGAAAATATTAATAATTTTGTTTGGACTATCAAAATAATTATGTAGGGCGTTCAAATTGATTATTAGAATGTTAAAACATTTTGCGGCATTGTCAAAAACTATATCTTCATAAAACTTACTCGAATAAAACTACTTCTGCATAATTATTTTGATAGTACAACAAAGTTATTTTCAGATTTGTGTCTAGCTAAATTTTTAGATACTTCAACAAAACCATTCTTTTCGTGCATATGATTTTTAAAGATTAATAAATAATACAAATAAATAATACAAAATAATATAATTCTCTTCTTTTTAAAACAGATTATTCGAAAAATTGAATTCTCCCCTTCATGTTCTTTAGTAGTAATAAATTTATATTTTTTGTATCAATTATTTATAATCTTTTCCAATGCTTAACTTGCATCTCCTTTTAGCATTCATAATATCACGTTACAGAAAGATTGTTTAATGGAAGCTTATTAGTTGAAGGGTTACAACGATCCTAAAGGGTTCGCTTCGCTGACGGTATCAGCAATAAACAACACATATCCAGCACATCCATGATGTGCAGCCGACAACGCAAAATAGGGCGATCGACGGGCGTGATAACCGGCAGCACATGCTTCCGGTAATTCAATGAGATGAACAATGCCGACCGCTCATAGAACATAGAGATGCTTAAATAAATGTATGATGTGCTTCTGAAGGGTGAATACAGGAGAGGGGCTCGCGTGGGAGGGTCACTGGTCTCGCGCCCTACGGATCCGTTAGGGTGTGAACGCAAATCAATTTGCACGACGAACCTCCCGCTGACGCGGCGGCACCACGCAGAGAGACTGGTTCGATCGGTGGACCCTTCGTGTTACACCGCCTCAGGACAAGATAGCGCTCGGTTCCTTGTGACTGACATTTGTTAAAATCGCGCTAACAGTGACCTAGCGATATTGGCAGAAAACTTCCGATATTAATTCTCGCATACGCGACGAATATACTTTGCGAAAAGAATATATTGAGAATATATTGAGAAAAATATCCTGATTATATCTGAGCATAAATTGGAATTGATAGATTCAACCAGTATATCTGAAGAAAATGAACAAAATTCTTTTAGAAATTGTAATTAAATTAGAGATGAACACGATTAATTTTTTCCTGATAAATATACCAGAATTTCTTGATAATTTATAATAAATTTATTTATTAGATCAGCATAATTTTTTAGCAAAAAAACTAGAGAATCTCGAGTGAGAAAAAGAAAGAGAGAGAGAGAGAGAGAGAGAGAGAGAAAAGAGAGAAAAGAGGCAAAGAAAGAGTAGAACAGGGGGGGAGAGAGAGAGAGAGAGAGAGAGAGAGAGAGAGAGAGAGAGAGAGAGAGAGAGAGAGAGAGAGAGAGANAGAGAGAGAGAGAGAGAGAGAGAGAGAGGATATAACCAGAAATTTTATAGATCCAACCAAAAATACTAATCAATCCTTATAATTTAACGATTATTAAAGGATTATCAAAATCTATCAAATGTTTCAACTCTAAAATATCGAATTTAATCATAATAATCAGAAATTCTGTTTGATCTCATCAAAATGCACTCTATTATACGCGTCTCATTGATATACATCTCATTAATTAGAATTTTTCTTAGTGTATAGTGTAATCCCCGAGTCAAAATTTTAGTTCTACATTACATCTTCAAATTCTATCAAATTTGGAGAATCAAAATAGATTCTCAAAATATATATTTCATATGTTATAACATTATATGATATGTTGATATCCTTTTTTAATGCTACAAATCGTTACTTATTTTCATCTTTTTTAAGTTGAGAATCAAAGGAAGACTTTATTGGAACTTCTAAATGATATACATTTTTAGGAATTGGATAGTCAGAAATTTGTGTTCCCTTATTTCACACCATCAAAATATATCTCTCATTTACTTTCGTCTTCGAATTTAATTTGGAAACTCGCATTCAAAAAATCATTTTATTAGAATATCGGTAAAAAATCTCTTTTATTCTGTTCTGTGTGATTTTTTGCTTACGATAAAAGAACTGCGCCGTATTTATCTCGTGGCGAGTGGTGAAAACTTAAAGCAAGTGAAAAAATAAGATCGAAGGTAGAAGTTATAGCAGCATTACAGAAGCGTCAGAAAGGAATTAGCAAATTTAAGAAAAGACATGCAGGCTAGGAAACATTCTTATTGAAGAACAAGTAAGCATTTACGAGATAAGTTTTAAATTTTGACTCAGATCAGCATATTATTTTGCATATTGCAAATATATTTTTTTACAGAATTTTTAGAACGTCAAAGAATTGTTAAACGATTCAACTATATTTTCTTAAATTTTTGCTATGTTATGACGTGTATTATACAAGTATTAGCTATCTGCAGTGGGCGATATTTAATTTTATCATTCGCGAAAATAGAAAAAGAGGAAGCAATTTCGCTCGTCGGGCAGTTATAACGTGGTAAAGACTGAAGAACCTTCGCACAGATAACCAATTATCTGTGGAGAGGGGAATGAAATGCGACAGATGCGTCCCAACATGATGCGCCGCCATGGCGCACCGTCTACAATCGCTGGATTAGTGTAAATCCTTACGGATCGGTTAGATGCAATTAAGTGCATCGTGTGTGGATAGGAACGGTCGAAATGTTCGCACGGACTCCCGTGGGGCACGCACTTGAACTCTCGCACACAAATGTCGCTATTCCAACAACAAAGGCCACTTCTTTGCCTTTGTTTCATCGTGTTCAAAAGCGAAAACTTTGAGGGCATATCACGTTTAATAAATTTCATTTTATTAAATTTTTTCTTCATTATTTAATTTTTTTCTTTTAAACATTTTTGTCAATCAAATATGATTATACATAATATATATATATATGTTATAGATAGTGTATTCAATTGATTTTCGCCTTTATTGTGGAATTTAAAACTGAGAAAATACATAAACTTTTGATTTTACTGTTAACAATTTTATTATATGTTTGTGAGAAGTTTTTTTTTAGTTAATCTTAGAATTTTAGATTTGCAGATTTTTTATATTTTTATAATAGAATCACACACACACACACACACACACACACACACACACACACACACACACACACACACACACACAAAATCTCGAAATTAAAGAGAGAAGTTATTGATGGCTGCTTGTATCATCTAAAGTTAATATCGAGTTAAACATCGAGCAGAGCCATGTGGGCCAAGTTGAGTAAACTCATCCTAATGCCGGACAACGTGGGATGGTATAATGTCGAATTCGCCAGGGGCCTATCGAGAGCTAACCCAAGAACCGTCGTTATACGGCCATCGCCGCCACATCGGCGACGAGTTATACCGGGTATTCAAACCGGTAGTAAAGCCGGTGGCGCTCATACGAGGAACTATTACTGTCTCTCGGGAACGACCATCCATCTCCATCGAATCTCTTTCGCGCGCGAGTCGGAATCGGCCGTCCTGATTGTCCCGCTCGATCCGCATCAGGAACACGCAGGCGCGCGCAGTATCCGATACGCAAGCTATTAACTCACCGTATGAGAGTGCTTTTTGAAAAATGAACAGGCTCGACTTCGTGACCGAAATGCAAAGTGGCTTCGTGCTCGACGGTCCCTAAAAGCCGAAACCGATCGGCCTGGCGTTACGATTCTTTCTCTATCACGGATTGAGTTGCTGGACTGTTACGAGTGCGATCGATGAACTATCCTGCGTAAGAGACATTTGATCGTGATGAATTTGTTATCCGTTCGCATAAAATACCTTGCTCAAAGACATGCTGTTCTTATATCATATAATTTCTCACATCTCATAGAAAAATAAATCGTATTTTTACTTAACTTGATCGATTAAAATTTTATTGCAACCATGAAGATAACTGTATATCTATATTATTTGTTACATTGTGATTACACACACACACACACACACACACACACACACACACACACACACACACACGCGCGCGCGCGCGCGCGCGCGCGCACGCGCGCGCACACACACACACACACACACACACACATTTAGAATGTTAAAGAATTAAGACATTATTGGATAAATAATAATTAATTCCAATATTCCCAGTGTTGGATGCAACGTAATAATGTTGACATAGTAGACTATTGCCTAAATTAAATCAAATCGGGTTCATTTAGTGTAGATTTCCGAAGATTTGCGGATCCGTGAATATAATCCGTTGAATGCATCCGTATGCAAATTTAGCATTTAATTCTCGATATCCCAACAATTTATTTTTATACATTCTATTTATTGTCATTTTATTTATTTATTTATTTATTTATTTAGAATAGGATACAATACATTTATACGAATCTAAATGATACGTTCTACTTATTGAAACTGCAACTCACCTATATATGAGCTTTCGACGGACGCTCCTCTTGAAAAAACCACTACAGCCGTTGCAGGCGAGTATTCCATAATGTTTGCCAGAACTAGTATCGCCACAGACTACGCATATTAATCCGAGACTACGCGGCGGTTTGCTACCATGCTGCGGCTGCTGTTGTTGCTGTTGTTGCTGCTGCTGATGTTGCTGATGCTGCACCTGACCTAGCAAGTGTGGATGACCGTTTCCGAGCACAGTCAGATATGGTGATCGGGCTAGAGGAAAATCCGTCGATATTCCTCTACAGAGGGGTACCGGGCATTCCTGGACCGACCGGGAGGCATAAGGATCGTGGCTGGACGTAGATCCCGTCGCCCCCAAAGGACTATAACGCTCCGGCAGGCCAGGGGAAATGACGCTACTCTCGCCAGAGTCTAGAATACGAATTCATCTTTTATTTCATAATGTTCGCAATAAGATCTAATTAAGAAGAGAAAAAGAAAAATTGTAATAATGTACATATAAATATATATCGTATATATTAAATATATTATCGTATATATTAAATATATTATCGTATATATTAAATATAAAGCAAATTTGTTTATTTATTTAATTATTTATTATTATATATTTCTTGTCTTACATAAAGAATTGGTATACAGAGTGTCTGAGGTTACCCGTTTTAATATGAAAAGAAGTGATTTTTATAAAAAATGTTTTAAACAAAAGTTGTATGATCTAAAAAAACAAATAACTTTCCAAAAAAATTGATTTTTCAAAGTTCATCGCTTTAAGTTTCATCATTTCTTTCTCTATTTTTTAAATAAAAATATATAATTTTTGAGATTTTAAGGTCATTCCAAGATCATCATATTTTTATAAATTACATATTTTCATTAACGTACTAATATAAAAAAATAACAAAAAATAAATTTAACCATGTATCTTCAACATAAAAAAATTATATTTATATAGGAAAAAGAAAACTGAACGAACTCATGCGTTTCCAATAAAAATATTTATTTATTTTATTGTAGAGGATATTCAAAATGATTATGATTTACTTCCATACATTTTCGAATACGATAAATAAATAATGTCTTGTACTTTTAATAAGTTTTTCGCATACAACTGTGTAACTTGCACGAAGTTTCGGTGTCTAGTTAAAAGTATTACAAATTTTTACTAGGACAAATTTAGGTAGGAACATAAGCCGGTGATACACAAATTAAAAGTCATGTGTTCAGTGCGCTCTTAACATCATATTAAAGCAGTTGTTTTTTTTTAGGATTATTCGCATTGACAATATCAAAAGGAAGATGTACAATCAAGAAAAGAAAATCGTTTTAATCTATGGAGTATCAAGCCGAATTCTGCGAGCTGCATGCGAATTGCATGCGGAAAAACATTCTAATCGCCATTGTTCACCAGAACTGCATTCGATAGACTGGTTAAATTATTGAAACAGACAATGTCAATCGATCGCAAAGAAATTGTGATTTGGAGGATAAAAAGTAAAGAGGAAAAATCTTTATTTTGGCGGCAGTAACTAACAATTCACATATTAGTTGTCGAGAAATCATTTCTTAATACGAGACAATAATTTATTTATCATATTCGAAATGTATGGAAATAACAGTAATTATTTTGAATCTTCTACAATAATCTTCTACAATAATCAACAATCAATAATCTTCTACAATAACATCTTCTACAATAAAATATATATTTTTATTAAAAATTTATTAAAATTTATTAAGTTATTCAGTTTTCTTTTTCCCGTATAAATATAATTTTTTAATAATTTTTTAATTTTCGATTTTCTCACATTTACGAAAAAATGGAATATATCAGAAGTGATTTTAAAATAACACCTTGTTAAGATCATTTTAAAGACTTTTGTGTTAATAACCGGGACAATCTACAATAAAAGAATTGCACATATTTTTATACATTGATTATTAATTTTCGGAAAAATGAGCTTAATCCAGTGATATCATATATACCATTTGCGAGTAATATTTTAAATTTAACGACTTAGATATACAATGTTTTTGCTTATTTTTGATAGTTTTTCGTTTATATTTTTTATTTTTATACTTACACCGTGGATGGCCAGAGTTAGAATTGAAACATGTGTTTATTTTTAAATTATTTATAAATAAAAACAAAACATTTGCAATTTCATTCAGCGTGGCTCATTAGCTTTCTATTCCAATTTTTGATTCATTCTACTAAGCCTTTATACTAGTTATTTTAATTTTTTAATTTTTTTATGTTTAAGGTCATCTTAAGATCAACATATCCTATGATTGAACTTGTTGTTTTATAAATTATATTATTACGTTAATGAAAATATCCTATATTTAAAATATATTTAAAAAAAGGCGATAATCTTGAAATTTCGAAAATGTGACCTTGAGAAACATTATTTGCTTATCATAATATCTGTCCCTTTGGAACGAACAAATTTTTCTTTCGGTATTTTTTTATTAAAAACAACAGAAACATTCTAAATGCTCGAGATACAGGAAACAAGCAGTAACATTTGCATATTAAGAAATGTATTGAAAGGCAAATATAATAATAACATCAACTAACTGTTTATGTGAATCACACAATTAAGTAAAGAATCAAAACTAGATCTTGGTTGCCTAATATTTATATGTAAATTTAAACTGTGCGCCGAACACCATGGGATTAAGACGCAATCCAAAGTTAAAATGATAATATCACAAATTATATTGATCATCAAACTGCGCAGTTCGAAAAATTTGAATTCATAATTATTGTTAAGCAACCAAAATCAAGCCTTGATGATTTTTTACTTAATTGTGTGACATACGCAGTTTAGTTGAAGTTATTATTGTTTATTACATGTTCGCCTTTTAATACATAATATTTTTACCTTTCTTTATAATACATTTATTAATACGTTTATCTTCATAACACATTTACCTTTTTTTATCTTTTAATACGTTTCTTCTTTAATATTTGCTAGTCATTGTGATAAATATTATCATATACCTCGGTGGTCAAATTTAAAAAAATACTCATTTCAGAAAGGAAGATTCTAGGTCCAAATCTTGATTCAGGTAATATTTTTCGCAATAAAATTCTTTGCAGTTTTTAAAATGTTGGTAGCATCATATTTGACGTTCAATATAATTTGTGATATTATCATTTTAGCTTTAGTTTAATGAATTGCGTTTAAGTTTCACGGCGTGCAGTTTGAAATAAAAAATTTTAATTTACAATTTTTATCTAATTACAACTTTTCTGATTTTTGATCAATTATTTCGTTTTTAAGATAATCCATTGTTTTCATTAAAATGAAACATTTTATATATACAGGATGTATAAAAAGTACCCCCAGAATATCTCGGAAAATAACGAACAAAAAGGAAAATTTAAATACAACATTTACTGGGTTAAAGGAGCATCTGATCACCTTGGCTTCAGCATAGAGGTCAAATTTAGAGATTATTTTAAAGTCAATATGAAATTTTTAAATAAAAATCTTTTTGACTCCAGAAATGAAAATAGCGGGAAATTCTATGTTCAAACATGCTATTATGTTATAGGGTCAAATTGACCTAGGAGGTCGGATTATTTTTTCAATAATAATTCTTTACGAAAGCAGTTTAAAGGAAAATGTTAATATAAAATTAGTAGGATTTAAAATGGAATATTTGATGATGATTTTAACCTCAGTGTAGGGGTCAAATTTAGAAATCATTTCAAGGTCAATTAAAAATTTTTAAAAAGAAACTCCTATTTTTAACTTTAGAATTGGATAGAAAAGAAAATTTTATGATAAAATATGATTAAATGTTATGGGGATACAATGACCCCTAGAGATCATTTCGAAATAAAATCTGTCTGTTGCATACTTTCATACGCACATTCTACAGTAATCGGTACTTTCAGATAGGCAATCCATTACTGGCTCCTATGAGCAAAATTTTAGTAGACTTAAATGCTATGATCTCCTATTGAAATCAGATCGATATTGAAATCCTTGATGAACTTTTTTGTCGTATAGTATTAAGATCTCTTTTTTGAGAATTTTGCTTAATATGCTTTTCTTTTAGTACACTTGTGCATCAAAAGTAAGTATCTTTTCGACACTAGGCGGGCTTATTTATCGCAAACTGCTGCTCTCAAATTAGAAAAATTTCATTGTTTGGCATTGACCAGGAATCGATCTTATCTTTGGCCAGTCGAAGCGTCGAAGTGTCTAATGCCGTAGTTAACGCCCATTTTTGATATTCTTTTGTTTCTTCTTATAGCGGCTACATATTGTGTATCGAATTAGTAATCTATTACACAATTCGACAAAATATGAACTTTTTTTCTGAAATGTGACATTTTTCGTAGATTTTGTTATGTTAAATCTGAATCCGGGAGCCAAATTGGTCTATTACGTCAAGATTTTTAAAAAATTGAGGTTAAATGTGCTGAAAAGGACGATTTTGATCTTATTTACTACGCGATTATAGATAAGTAATTTGTTTTTCTGAATTAGAATGGTGTGATCTTAAAATACCTTTTATGTTAAAAATGTGTTTTTTTTATTTCTACCCTTACGAAAAAAATCACTGGCCAGGTATTATATATAATTCGTGTAATACAAATATTATAATAACTACACAAAAATATTACAAAAATTTGCCGACTGTAGTATAGACTGTATTATAGTAACTATACGCATGTGATCCGTCGTGTGTAGTAATTTCGTGCGAAATTACAGTAATCACACAGATTATCATACCTGACCAGTGATTCTTTTAAGTAAGGATAATTTTTATTTCTAAATACAAAATAGCGGATTCATATGAAAGACAAATTCAAGATTTTCGTATCGACAAAAATTTCGTTAACCTGTCTGCCATATTTAACCCGTCATTTTGAATATTAAATTTTGGACTTTAGATTTAAATTCAGCGACCTTGAAAACCTTTAAACATAATTTTTAATTTCAAAATATTTTAATTCCATTGTCATTTCATGACATGCGTGGGCTTCTCATACGTGAGGTCTTCAAACCTCTCTATCTCAGTAAAAAAAATCATATAAAAATTAAAAAAACGTATTTTCAACATAAAAGGTAGCACTTTAAGATCACATTATAATTCTGAAAAAAAAATTACTTTAGATATAATCGCGTAGTAAATATGACTAAAATTGCCTTTTTTAGCACATTTAATCTCAATTTTTTTTTAAATATTGACATGAGGTCAATTTGGCCACTGGATTTGTATTTAGCATAACAAAATCTATGGGAAATAACCAGTCACACTTTAAAGAAAATTTGTCAAATTGTGCTATTTGTGTTCTTTAATGGAACGTAGTTTTGAGGAATCATTTTCGAATAAAATTTTTTTTGCTTTTTGATCGTTGTATTCTCTTTATTTTGTTCCTTTTTTTATATTTTTATTCCTCTTTGTACACTCCTTTCATTTATTTCTATCCTTTCTTTTAGTTAATTTTTTTTTTCATTATGTAACGCCTTTTGAAACGCGAACACAACTCACTTTTGATAATGAGAAGCTGAAATGATGCAAAAAGGTACTATAATGCCACAAGAGACTTGTTTAATGCAACTTTTCAGAATGAAGGTAATGCAAATCTCGAAATCAATTGTTAAAAAAAACAATACAACGGTTTGAGAAAACAGGTACCGTCAAAGATCATCCAAAATCAGGAAGACTAGCGTCAGCGATAAATCCTAAAAAGTAGTTAGATGTTTTAAAATTTTTTGTGGAGGATCTTCACACTTTGATTCGCGAAATAGCTTAAGTACAGTAGAGTAGTAGTTAAACCTCCTGTCTGTTCATAAAATATTGAAGCACAACAAATTTCATTCCTTTAAAGTTTGTCTGATACATGAGTTAAATGAAGATGATTTTGATCGACGCATTGAATTCTGTGAGATGATTACAAGAATAGATACAAACCTTGATTTCTTGTTTAGGATTATTTTTTCGCAAATGACGCAATGTTTAAATTAAACGGTACTCTAAATAGACACAATAGTTGATATTGTTCTGATACGAATCCTCATTAAATACGAGAAGATAACACTCAATATACACAGAAGTTGATTGTTTAAGCAAGTATACTAAATGATAGTTTAATTGGACTTTATCGAAAGTGATTTAAATGTCCAAAAATATGAGAACTTGCTGAGAAATAAAGTAGTCCTTGCAATAACCGCGATTGTGAATAAAACATTAAAAACACGTGGTTCTAACAGGATGATGCATCACCTATTATGGACGAGACGTTCGTGATTACTTAGAAATAGTTTTTCCTGTTCGATGAATAGAAAGGAGAAGAATAATCGAGCCAGCTCGATCATCGAATTTGATTACTTTTTGTGGGATTATCTGAAAGATCTACAATATGAAGCCTCAGAATCTAAATGATCTAAGACATCAAATTCTTGATGAAGCATCACTTATCCTCAATGAAATGATCAAAAATCGGATTTCACCATCGAATAGGATACTGTTAAGAAGTGAATGATGAGCAATTTGAGCATTTTCTCAATTAATTTTTACCATTGCTGGCTGGATTGGCTAACTGATCTTGCCTTCATCGGCTGGATTGTTCATGTGTCTTGCTTTCATTAGCTGGATTGCCTTCATCGATCTTGCCTTCATCGGCTGGATCATCTTTTGATCCCTTAACTGACAAAAAATTTTCATTAGTTTACCAAATTTAATTTTTACATAAAAAACAAGTTGACCTATGTATGATCAATATGATCCTACATATTATTCTCCTCTCGATGCTAAATAAATGCTAAAATGCTAATAACGTAAAATTTTTTGCTCTTAATTTCCATTACTGGTACCAAAAATCAGGATTTCCTTTTAAAAATTTTAAGTTGAACTTGAAATAATTTCTAAATTTGACCAGATCATTATTACATGTTCTTTTTTAACCCTGCAAATTTTGTATTTAAACTTTCTTTTTTGGTCGTTACCTTTTGAGATATTTTGGTTTCGGTACTTTTTATATACCCTGTATTATGTAACATGATTTGTTGTTACAGATATAAATTTTGTGACATTATATTAAACTCTTATTATAAATTAGTCTATCTGATATAAAATTAATGAGTCCGATATCAAAAAGGTGTTGAACTCAAAGAATCAATTACACAAATTTTATTAATAAATAATAATGTAATAAATATTGTACAGGACTCTCAATAATTAACAATTATTACAAGTGTTCAAAATGGGCAGTGAAAGTCATAGCGCGGTAATTAGTGCGCTATTTTTTCAAGAATTAGTTTTATATTTAATGAATAAGTATATAAATTTAAACAATGTCGTACGTTTATTTTTAAGCCATCTTCAGCAAAGTGTTACAATTGTTACGTAGTCATGATCGATTGTCGTGTGCTATGGTTGACTATCCCTCAAGTGTCCACGCAATAACGGATGACATTACATAGCTGTTAGACTAGTTAGACGGATAAAAATGTCATTTTAAGTTCTGTTCGGATTGAATTAAAAGTAATGTATGAGAAGCAACTCATCCAGAGCATGCGCAACCAATTTTGGATCACAAGAGTTGACGAAGAAGCAGTGCAATTATTTTAATTATTAACAAGTAAAGTATAAAATTAATGTCTAGATGTATCGTTATGTGGTTAAAAATCGAATGATGTTAAAGAGTATAAAGGTAAAATAAAAAAGTGATATGTCGATAAAATTATGCTAAGGTCGAAAAATAACAATATAGATAAAGAAAATAAATAAATAAAATGACGATTTGTGTGTCAAAATTCAATAGAATAAAACAAGAATATGTAAATGATTATCGGTTTGTGGTATGTGTCATCGTTGTAAGTCAATGAAGTAATTCAATAAATTCTGTGTCCCCATTGAGGGGGCGATTAATACGCAAATTTATTAAGAATTTGTATCCATGATGGAGAAAGTCTGTGTCAGACTGTAAATTCAGAGCGTATTCTTGTAACTGTATATAAAGCATTTCAGAGATTAATCTTTTGCCTAAATATCTTTCGTTGTCTAATATTTTAACGTTCTCCCAGTCAAATTCATGTCTGTGATTCAGCCTGTGTTCGGTAATAACTGAAGGTAATAACTTTTGCAGACCTCCAATTGATGTTATTTCGATATTCTTTAATTCTGGTTTTTAGCTGTCTGCTAGTTTGTCCGACATAGATCACATTTTTGCATGTGATTTTGTATACAACATTCTTTTTGGAATCCCGTAGAAGAACATCTTTCTGTGCTTTGATGATATTATCGAGCTTGTTAAGACTAAAGAATGAAATTTTAACATTGGGAAGTTTGATAATGTTTTTGAGTTGATCCGATACTTTAGGTATGTATGGAATGATAAATCATTTAATCTTGTCGTTTAATTTTAATATTCTCGTCCTGTTTGAGTGACTAGATTTTTTAAAAACGTGTTTTTAATCTGTTGTTAATAGTTTCGAAAACAAACTCGATAGGGTAATCATTTTCAATGTAAGTTTTAATCATGAAGTTCAAATTTTTTTCATGAAATTTAGGGTATGATATTCTAAAGACTTTGTCCACCATGTTGGTTATTACACCTCTCTTTTGTGAAATGGGATGAGCCGACATGTACTCGAGGAATCTCCCTGAGAAAGTTGATTTGTGAAATCAATTGAATTCTATTTTATTTCTGTTTTTTATGACGGTCGTGTCTAAAAAATTTAATTTATTTCCTTCTAATTCAAATTTTATTGGTGAATAATCTATGTCGATAATAAAAAGACCCAATATATAAATAGGGAATTATAAGTTAATATATACTATCTTAATATAGGCGTTAAAATTCTTTAGGAAAAAACTTTCGAAAAGAAAAGATCAGATTAAGATAATTCGCAATCAACAAGTTATTATCGCATTTTTCAGCGTTAACACTCATGAATTATTTTCCTTGTAGCTTTGTTGGAGACATTACACAATTGTAGCGACCGTGATTCAACGAGAGTTGATAGTCTTTTGATTTTCTCAGAAGAATCGCGATCACTAAAAATGGCAAAAGAACTACTGCTGTAATTCACGCGCACGTCCTCCATTTGAAATTTCTTCATTTCAGACCGAAACATCGAATAATACTTCGTACTTTTATTAAATACATTTATGGAAGTATTTGCATGCAAATTACAAATGCAAACTGAAATTGAAATTGTTAATGATATTAGTTTGATCCTTGCGTAACTTAATTGAAAAATATCGTTCGATTGTTAAATTACCTTGCGCTTATCTGTGATTATAACTTTAATTACAATTTTAATTATAACGAGCTCTAATTTAGCTGAATTATACTTATGGCATTTACATATTTATATTAATTTAATCCACTACATTTTCAACGAGACAGAAAGGCAATAATTTTTAACGATATAATTTTCTACAATTTTGTGCACAGTGTAAAAATCAGTTTCATTTATTATGTATTGTATAAATACTTTATTTTTAGTGAAAATCAATATAATTCTTTGTAAACCGTGAACGGAAGAAAATAAAATCGGAACACTTCCCTTCAACTGCAATATTATATCTAACTATAGCAATCCATCATCTTTTTCGGTTAGAAGACAGAATCGCTTCCTTTACAATGCGATGAAAAGTTCAAGATTTACGATCAAAGTATAATTTTTTTATAATCTGATAATTTTTATGTTGATCAGCTGTTATTTTTGTTTGATCCAGAAATCTCTTTCGCACATTCGGGCGACTAATCCTAGCTAGGACAAATCGAAAAGTTTTCGTCATCCTTGATTAATTTCAAACGAAAATCACGATCATATGTAAAATAATTATACATATCAGCTAATGTTTGATTATTATGGACTAGTGATGCGATCAGTGACGATCATGCGATTCGTTTTGTTGTTATTCGTATTTAATTGTTATTCGACAATTAATATTATCTTAAATTAATAAAATTAAATTAGCAGAATTCAAAAATTCGAATTAGAAATCTTCTCATAATCCTGAATAAAAGCGATTCTAAAAGATTTTATCATCCTTTTTCGAGATAACAAGTCACCCTATGTTATATAATAACGATTAGATTTCATTTTGAGATAGTTACTTAAGTGAACAACGACATATTTCTCTAAGATCTTTTCCAGAATATAGCATTTTTAAAAAGTGTAACCTGTTCGATTTTAATTAAATAAAATTGAAATTAACAGTCAAAAATATTTAAAGTTATCAACTGTTGGAATGTGTGATTTCTAACAGTGATTTATAAAGATTATATTTAAACAATCGAGCGCAACGAAATCTTTTCTCGCAGATGCTATCTTGACGTCATTTCATTGTCAATCCACATAGTAATTCTCAAACGGATTTTATTTGACCCCGCGGTATTAACAAGGTCGAAACGAGTTTTCGATCGAGTTCGGGACGAGACGGCCGACAAATACGATTCCAGTGAGATCTCGCGCCTCACTGAGAACACCGGCGTGACTAATAAAGTCGAACCAAGCAGAGAAGCGAAATCGCATTTCATTGATGTTCATTGCCATAGCATACGCGATTTTTCGCTGAAATCTATTTATTTATTGGTGATGCATTGCATTTCAAATATCTGCGAAACTCATTTTTTCGTCGCACTTTTCGCTGTCAATTTTCAGAGACCGCAATCGCGTTTTTAGAAAAATAAATTTAATTAAAACAAGTTTGTTATTATATGCGAATAAAAACAGAATGAAGTGTAATTGCACTATTAGAAAATAAAGTTTAATTGCAATGTAGTAATCTAAGTACATTTACGCTAAATGAAGATGTTTGAGAAATTATTAATATTTAATTACATAAATATTCCCAATTTATATACATTCATATTATAAACATATATCTACAGAAGAAAAATTGCAATAGGTTCCAAAAATTTCGATTGAAATAATACAATGCGCGTGTTACAAAGAAATCGTCCCTTCATTCATTTGATAAATATTTATATTCGAGCACTCTTACTTTCTGAACTTTTTCCAAACTCATTTCCCAATGTAAATGCTGTTTGTCTTTGCGATCCATCGGTAAGCCTTCAGGGACGTGAAGGAAAAACAGAGATTCCCGTAGGGTAGTCAAAAGCTATCAAATACAGTAACTTTTCTGTCAGAAAAAAAACTCTATCATTGCTAAAACTTCTCTTTTTCTCAGGTATGATTTCTTGAAAACCATTATCACTAGCTTCAAACTACATTCGTTATTCGGACAATCCGACTGTAGAATTGTATTACTTTCGATCATTATCAAATCAGGCGGCTGGTGTCAATCTTATTAATTCAACTCACGTGACTTTGTATAAGCATACGGGCTTTTCAATCTTGTTAACATATATCCCCTAATCCTGTCGATCACTAGAATATATCCATATATATATACGAGCTAATGTAATCTTTGGAACAGCAAAAGATCTATTCAATGATAACGTTGAGATGCAATCGATTTATGATTATCTTTTCATTTATAAATTGGCAGTTATCGGAAGTCATTTATAAATTTTTTCATTTATAAATTCTCAATTAATAATACTTTGATTTTTGTATTTGGTTTGCACATTACACATAACACTAGAGTATAAAAGATAATTGTAAAACCATACGATTTCATTTTCATATTAGTTTAGTACACACACATACACCCCACNTTTCAGATATTTTAGCAAAATTGTTCTCTCCGTGCAATAACAAAAAAACAAATAGTCTAAAGCTGATCTAGAACTTTAGTTGAACTATTTTCAAATACTGTAGTATGATACAGAACTTACATGGTACAGAACTTGTTATAATAAAATGTAATTATATTTTATTGTAATTTTCATAAAATATACATAAAATTACAATATAAATTGTAAATGTACTTTTGTTAAAAATTATACTACACTTATCTTAATTTTATTTTAATTATAAATTCTTTTTTTCTTATCTTAAATTCAAATAGTTATTTTCAATGGAAAAGAAAAGTATATCCAAAAGGAAGCATTTAAATTTAGAGTACGTAAACCGGATGATGACAGTATATTTTTATTTAAACACATATAATCCATTCTCTAAAAACTTCAATAACATTACAAGGTGGTTAAATCTAACAAATGTGAATTTATCAAACAATATGATTACTATCTTACCTAGTGCTTTTGGAAAATTACGTCTTAACATTCTCGATCTGTCACAAAATCGTCTCGGTACTTTTGATTCAACTAGATGGCCATGGATAAAGCAGAATATAATTGAAAACACTTTGCTTTTTTTTGATATAAGCAATAATTCCGTAAGTGATATTACATCCAATTATTGAATTATGATCAGTAAAACTGATAAAATAATCGATACTATTATACAGTATAGAAATACGTAGATAACACATTACCATCATCATAATCATTAACTTATAACTATTTATAGCTAACTACATTGCCATTATATATCGGAAGACTAAAGGCTTTAATAAGTTTGAATGTTTCTTACAACATGTTAAAACGCTTACCAGAAAGTATTGGAAATTTACAAAATCTTATCATTTTGGATTTGTCATATAACAAATTATTGTATTTACCCGTAACTATAATTCATTTAAATCTGCAATATTTAGATATTTCAATGAATCCATTTCAAAAACACGACCTTCATGTGCAGTATCAGATAGAAGTACAAAGCCTTTTTAAATTGTCAGCTAATATTGTGCTACAATACAGGTTTGTTGTTTCTTTCATACACACGCACGCACGTGTACGCCCACACACACACACACGCCCACACACACACGCCCACACACACACGTCATACAACACACACACACACACACACACACACACACACACACACACACACACACACACACACACACACACACACATTATAGACAAATATATAATATTTATTTTTCTTTAAATAAAATTTATCATGACTCTGGATTTTACTTTAGATTAAATAAGACGTATATATATATATATATATATATATATATAAAATGTTGGAAATAATGTCAATGTTATCAAATGTCAGGAATAAAATTTAAATTGTAATAAAAATATTTGCGGTTTTGGATTGACAGTTTACAGAATATCAAAATTCTTACGAAGTATAAGACGTGATATTTTATGTTAAAAGAAACAATGTTTAGCAAAACTGTGTCCGACAAGTAGTTTTGCAGGAGAACAGACTAAAATTAACGAATGAGTGCATTTGTCTACATTCCCCATTTGCTTGTCCCTAGTGTATAACTAATATTCATAAATAAGGTCTTAAAATACTAATACGGTTTTATTGATCGAGGTTTACAACATCTTAAGACTGTACTTAAGACAGTCTTAAATATAAGAATCAATTATGAATATCACCTTTCCCAATCTTTGATTTTCTTCTGTATTGTGCTTAAAATATGAAAAGTTAATATTGTTTTGATTCTTTACATAATAAATGAATAAAAGAATTGTCTGAATCCGTAGGACCATCTGAAAATAAAGAATGTAAATAGTAATATACTTTGCGAATTGAGTTCTAAATATTGCACAATTGCGTATAATAATTAAATAGTATAACTAAATTTAAAGAATAACAATATAAATACGTTAGACTTTAACAAGTATAAATAAAAGAATATAAAAAATGTCAATAAAAGTTAACGCTGATTAGTCGTGTGTATAAAAAACATTTATTGTAAGAAAATACATCGCATATATGTTTCGATTTTTATTTGAATCATTTTCAGTATATAAGAAATATTGAATAATAAAAAAATTCATATTAGATATATAAGAAGAGATAAAGTTTAAATGTATCACAGTCGTAAAGAATTAAAATGAGGTTCATAGTCAAATGATTCAGCGTTATGGAGAATAAGTTCAACATTAAAAGGAAGGTTGTGCGTAAAAAAGTTTGATCAAGTACATAGTTCATCCAGAAAAAGAGAGATAGTCAATATTAAGTACATTCTATATAATTGATAAATGCACTTCACTTGAAATGAATAAATATAAACAAATAATTAGATAACTTAAAAACTTAAGTACATAAATATAATTAGATGTCAAAAATTAAAATATAGATACGCAAAGAGATAATCGATTATATAAACATATAAACATAGATAACTCTACTCTATGAACAATAAAATGAAAATAAGGAAATTAAAAATAAATAATAAAGTGAGAGAAGCATCATATATCTATAAATAATTCAAAATATAATAGGTCAAGAAGATCTGTGTCATTTTGCAAATTCAAGCTAAGTTTTTATTTAAATTATCTCAGAAATTAATCTTTAATTTAGAAATTTTTATCCTCATCAAAATCATGTGATGACATAACTCCGTAATTAGTCACTGAATATTGAGTGATATTTTTGTTTATATGATTTCTAAGCTCACTAATTTTTTATTTTAATAGTCTGCCAGTCTGACCTATGATGCATAGCCTTTATAATTAATCTTATAGACGTTGAAGTTGGAAAAAGTATAACGAACTCATCATTATAACCATAATAAATTTACGCAATTTATTGATTCCAAGATATACCATGCGTATTATAGAATTGTTTCTAAAGAAGTTTTTAAAATTTCCCTATATTGAGGGAATGATAAAAAAACTTTCATCTCTTTTTCATTGGTTTCATTATTATTATCAATATTAATATTATCAATGTTAATATTAGAGTTTGTACCGTTTAAAAGTTCGAATTTTTTGTACAATCTTCTTTGATGGTTGTAAAAATAATATCTAAAGGATATCGATTTTATTTAGGAATATGTTAATATTTTCTCGAAATTCTTTTGGTGGAACATAGAATGAGGTAAAATTAAAACTCTGTTAATTAAATCCAAAATAGAACCTAACTTTAAACAAAATGAATGGCATAAATAGTAATTCAAATAATGATCTGAGAAAGTGGATTTATAAAAAAAAAATTTTTTTAAACTTGTATTAATGTAGATTTAAAAAATCGGTTTTCTAAAATCCAATATTTTAATGTTAAAATTATTGAGAGTTTTTTGGATTACAGTGAAAATAACACACGAGTTTTCAAAAATAATTATTTTTTTAAGATAAAAGTAAATGTTTTATTTGTAAATAAAATAAATATTTTATTCATCTTTAAATTATTAAAGTTTGAAAATAAATCAATTTCGTTAAACGTTAAGAAAATACATTTTTAACTAAAAAATATAATATTATTAAAAATTCCTGTGTTATTTTCATTTTTCTAACAAGAAATCAATTATAATCAGTCCATAGATTTAATACTAAAATATTTGGATTTTGGAAAGCTGACTTTTTGTTCTACAATGAAGATAACACAAAACTTTTAAAAGATATTAATTTTTTTTAATATTAAAAATAATTTAATAAGTGCAAATTGTGTTTTATAAGACAGTGTACATATAACGTTTTAAAAACTTATTTTTTAAGAATTTTTGGCATATTTTTAAAACAATTATCTATAATTATCTTTGTTATGTCGGGAGTATTAAAAAAAATCATTTATTTTAAAAATTATTTATATCAAAAGATATAAATTTTTATATTTTTTACCAGAACAATTGTTATCTTTTTACAATTTTTTAAAATTTTTTCTGAAACTTTGTAGATAATTATTTTAAAAGTGTGTGAAAAATTTCAAGATATCAGTTCAACTGTTACATTTTATGTTATATTTTATGTTATTATTGTAATATTTTAAAAAGTAATAATTTTACATAATCCTTGTATTTTTTATTGTGACAAGATAAAGAGAAAATTAACTCTTAAAATATCTCAAATATTTTACTTTATTTTTAATCATTCTTACAAAATAAACCAATTTTTCGATAATTTTTGAAGGATATATACTTATTTGATTAGTAAATTATACTTTAAATAAGTTTAGTGACACTATTTAATTATATGCAATTGTGTATTTAGAATAATAAAACGCTCAGATTGCGAAATATATTATTATTTACATTTGTCTTTATTTTCAAATGATGCTACGAAATCAGACAATTATTTTATTCATTTATTACATAAAGAATGAAAATAATAGTTATTTTGTTAACTTTTTATATTTTAAAACAATATGGAAGGTGATCAAAGGCAGAGGGGATAATAATTAATCCTTATATTTAAAACTATTTTAAATACAGTCTTAAGATATCATAAATAGAAATGTCGTAAATCATAACAGAGCCATATTAACATTTTAAGACATTACTTATGAAGAAGAACCAGATACAACAGCGCGCGCCAACTCTGAGCGCCACGTAGATAAAAGTTCATTCGTAATTTTTCTATAAAAACTTGTCGAACATAATTTTGCTAAAGAAAGAAATTTCTTTTAGTATAAAATATTGTTTTGTTCCGTAAACTAAAAAATATCATGATTGTTATGACACTTTGAGGGAAAAATTAATTAAAGGATTGAAATAGATAAAGAAAATCATCTCGCGCTTCGTCCGTCGCTAAGAACCGACGATGCGAAGCGACAAGTAGAATGCACGCAGATCCATCCCCACGGACTTTTATACGAGTTACAGTCGTGGAATGGGATAAGTGGAAAAAGAGGGTGACACGTACGAGGCAACGACGTTATGCCATTAGAATAATCAAATCTCGGCTGACTCGAGCAGAGGGAGAAGAATCGCGCGTTGATGCAAAATTACGCATTACATTACGCGTTACGTTACACTACAAAAAAAATGTTTCAGCGAGGAAATTAATATCTTACTATTAATTAATAGCAAGAATTCTATGTACCAAAAATATTAAGACTTAAAAAGATTCTTCTTAATAAAACATACATTACTACTTCTTTTCCGACGGATATATCTTTTTCAAATAATTTTTTAGATCTGGTCTTAATAAATCAATACATTTATTGTTTTACTGCTCAACTATTATCAACTTTTATTATTGACATCCTTATTCTTAATTTCCATGTACACGTTGAAAAAGTTGAAATGGGTTACAATGAATTATAACGCGTATCGTCACGTTTTCCATTAATTAGACAAATACTCCCTTTGATGCGCGCTATGACACATTGAAAGATTTTTTTTTAGACACGCATTATAATAACTAGCATCGAAGTTAAATAAAGAAATGCGATAATAAGTAATAATATTAATAAACGAATGAATTGTTAAACAAATTAATATCATAAATTTTGTTTTGTTTGTCTTCACCTTTTATTATACTTGAATATTATACTTATTAATAGTTAGAACTGTAAGGTATATAATATTTGTACAATATGTATCTACATGTGTGCATAAAAATGATGTTGTATATTAAAACTCGCGTTTGACGCACGCTATACGCGGAAGCGCATGCATGGAAACTAGAAGTCAATAGTCTAGAGATTAAAACGCATTAATTTAAATTAACTTTTTAACGCGTATGTGTACAATACATTCAAAAATATATTAAATATATGTATGCAATCTTGTTATTATATTTCAGCATTTAAATATACTTTTGTTATCTCACCGTGTCTAACGCTCAGTGGACTGGCGGGACTCCGTGGATGCTCCGAAGTCGTTTCATTTTGCTGATGTTGATGCTGATGATCTTCAGTGGCGGTGGATGTTGCTGTCCCATTCATTGTGTCTTCTCAATCATTCGTTATTAGATATCAAACACGCTAAAATTGGTATGTAACTCTTTTATACATTACCGATTTCAACATATAATGAAATATAAAACATATGGAGCAGCGTACGTAGCAATTTAATATATTTCTCTCTTACAACTTAGCGAAACTATCTATTTTGATATGAAATATAAAAGTTCGTATTTTTAACTTATTTCAATGAAGATTAAGAATTCAAGCGACTCGGATAAACAAGATATTACAAAAAATTTGATATATTTATTCTTATAATTTGGAAAATCTTATTTCTAAGCTTTTTAATTGATTTTAGTTAAGCAAAGGATGATCTCAAATATTCTTCTTAAAATAAGTAACAGTAATTTTTTTAATAGTAATTTTTTAAAACTTTCTTTAGTTTTGTGTGTGTGTGTGTGTGCGCGCGCGCGCGCACGCGTATGCGTGCGTGCGTGCGCGCGCGCGTGTAAATATTTTATTAATACAATTCTTATCTCTTTCAAAAAGTTTTCGATTCTTTTTAATGTGAAGGAAAACTAACTTGATCCATTTTTATTAAAAATGTGTTCTTCAATAAAGCTTTAATACGCTCATGCCCAATTAAAGGTCATTGCAGACTCACGTAGGATAATTCAAGATTTAAGATCCACACTATATATATAAAACGTAGATCACTTCTTATCACTGATTTTTCTGCCCTCTTTAATTTATCACCAAATTCTTTGACCGCCCGATTTGATTTATGGTCTCCAATCTAACGATCACTACCAGCGAATACGACACTTCGGCAATTCTAGAAAACCTAAAATCTTGATTACGACGTTGAACGCGAGGTGAGAAAAGATATCTTAGTATCGCGAGGAAGATCGAAACGTTCACGCGTTATTGCGATCGACGCTTAAATATTGATGTGTGAGTGAAACGATCGTTCGTCGATGTCGGATTGGCGTATGACGTCTGCGGTATCCCGATTCAGGATCTCTCGGATGAGTCGCTGTTACCCGCGGATGACGTCGGCAACGTCGTCGCTGCCGCCACCGCCACCGTCGTCGTCGTGGCGCTTACCGTGCCATCGGGGCAGCGGACGAACAACGCTCGGCGCTGATTGGTTCGCCGGCACTTTTGAAGGCGGGATCAGGAGGCAACGCCGGAAAAACGACAAAAACGAGGAGCGGGAGGATTTAACCTATAGCCTCCACGTTTGACGCGGTGCCTTGCCACGACGCCCGTCGTCGGGATGAAGCGCCTGCGCCGACCCCTTCGATCCTCTCCGATGATGCCTGGTATCTCCCACCTCTGGCAACCTGAACCAAACTACCCCTACCGAAGCGAGACGCTGTCACGAGAAACGACGCCTACCTGAGCATCGAGGCAATTGTTGATCGTTGGTTATGCGACGGCGAAGCTCTCTTTGCCAAGTCGCTTCGGTCGAATCACCTGGATAAAAAGTGACGATGCGCTGAACAATAACTAGGACTTTTAATCTGCCATAGATTAATTGAACTTAGTTCAAAGATGATCGAATGATTTATAAGCAAAGATTTACAAGCAGAACTTAATAATGAGAGTTAAATATAATTTTTTCTATGTGTGTGTATTTTATAATTTATAACTAAGAGTAAACAAACTTTTAAGAAACGTTCACTCGATCTATTTTTATATAATTTGTGGCAATAAACTTTTGTATGATAACTTAAAATGGAAAAGAAAATTGACTGTTAGAACTAGTGAGACTATCAAGATAATTGCAAAATGCTAATTTACACACATACACACACGCGCGCGCGCGCGCGCGCGCTTCATATAAATAATAAATTATACTCACCAATATGTTATTTATTGGATTTGAGTTTACTTTTTTTTTAATAAATAAATATTCCAAACAATCCTTTCCAAAAGAAAATTTGGACCGACGTGAAGCTTTCATTTTTAATCAATACTCAAAAAGAGGTGTTAATAGAGCAATTAATTGAACGATCGAACCTACGACTCCTGAAATGTTCTCCCGGACAAATCGAGCGAGATCCACGAG